>APFE031292387.1:117535-239684 GCA_000404065.3 Pinus taeda
GTAGTAGCCACGTTGGCGCAGGCCGTGGACTGTTTCCCTCTCTGAGGGTTTTAACCACGTCAAAATACTGGTGTATTGATCTGTGATCTGTTTGTGAGCGGTGTCCTTCTGGTGTTCTGTCTGAGGAACTTACCCTGTAAATTCCTACACCAGTATGGCTATTCTCGACCTCTATCGTTCAAAACACCGTAATTCCTCAGCAATCGAATCAACAACCAGATGATACAAGAGTTGTTGGACCCTCACCTTCTACTTTGTTTGTTTCTCCCTCTCCTTCTTCCTCTTCACTTGGTGAAACTAGTGATACTAAAAACCAAGTAACTAAGAAGAAGAATAAAGGGAAGGAGAAGAAAAAGAAGAAGCCAGTCGCGCAAGGGGGCAACCATGCATCGTCTGGAGAAAATCCGCACGCTGCACCTTCCAAACCCAAATCTCCATGTGTAGTTTCCAAAGGAAACCACTTTCATTGAAATTGTCCTTGCATCCCGCGGATCTTGAGACACTGTCCTCCCTGATTGCACCATCCGGTGTCATCAACCATTGTCGATCATGTTGAGAGTACACCATTGACTAGTGAAAATGAAGTCAATGGACAAAAAGGAAGATCTAGATTTCCTTGTAGGTTATGTGAAGGCGATCATGCCCTCCACCATTATCCTTTTCCCGACAAAGCTAAACAGGGAAAATTTTAAGAACCCCACCTAAATTTATATGTATAATAAATGGGGAATCTCCATGGTATATAGGAAAAATGGAAGGCGATTTTATCAATAATATAATATGTATATATAATTTTTTGGCAAATCTCTCACCAGGCATGGCGAATATTTTACTCAATTATAAAATCTTGTAAGAACTTGGCGAGTCTTTCACTAAATAATAAAACTTTGTAAAGTCCTAGCGAATCTTAGCATTGTGAACTCTTAGAAAATTTTTTGAAAAAGTATAAAACCATATATGACAAGAGCCACATGGTGGCAATATCACTGTTTTTTTTCACATTTCCACGACATGGAACTTGTTTATAAAATTATAAAAAAGCCAACCAAGTCCCTTATAATATGCATGTGATCTTATAATAGAGTCTGATACCTCTACTATGTTTGTCTTCATTCAAGCGTCATAGTTGCTATACTTAACACTGTGAATCACAACTCTCTCAGAACTCAACTCTATAGTGTAATTAAAACCTTTGGAAATTGAATTTGACAACTCTATAAAAAGGATTAGTGAAATGGAAGCTTTTGTGAATGAGCCCACTAACTATCACTGCTAAACAATCAATCTAGACTATGAAGTCTTCCATCTTGATCACAATCGTGCTCACGATCAAGGGAGTGCGACCACCTAGCCTGACATAATGGCCATCATAGCTTCCAATAATCAACAACCACCTTGCAAGGAAATCCTAGCTCATGTGTCATGAATTTTATTCATCAATCTTAACTGATATAAATCTTATAAAGATAATATTAGAATCCTCTCCAGATTCACTGCTAATACAAGGGTAAAGGAAATTTTCTAGCTCAAGGCACTAGCCAATATCAACTTTGGTATTTGTGACCCCTTTGTGGGGATGCACCTACCCTGCCTTGTTGGGTTTCTGCCTTGTAACATAGTTCAAGGATCACAAGACTTTCCAATCTTCCTACTCCATTAGACACACTTTATATGCTATACATAGTGAATGGAAAAGAAGCATTATAGAACACACAATTTCAGAGAAGGAAGAAAAATCTTAGCCAGTTCAATATCAAAATCTTAACCACTGATTAATAAAGAATAACAAGTAGTGTAATGAATTGTTCCGAGTTATTTATTTACAAGTTGTAAAGAATGCAGTGGAATGGAAAATATTACTTAGGCAACCCTTCAATATTTTCTATTAATATGTCTGTGCATGTACATATGAAATTAAGAGCATTGTTGAATACAAAGTTTCCTTTTCTCTTGCCTCCATTTTGACAAATCAGTGTGAAATTAGTGTCACTTTGAATCTCCTTTCCTGTGTGGATGTTTTGAAAAATCAATGTGAAATCAAAGTCACTTTAAATTTCCTTTCTTGCGAGGGATCACATCCACAGTTGATTAGTAAAAGATAATCTACTATATATTATGTTCAAGAAACTGACTGCAATCTATAGTGGAAACGAGACCTCAATTCTTATTCTGAATTTGAATATCTTAGGAAAACATAAGAGATAAAAATTCATATAGCCTTAGTAGCTAGAAAACAATCACTCCATCATTACAGGGCCACCTAGATTTCGGCACTTAATCTAAATAATGGCACTAGTTGCAGTGCTTATTTTCATTAACACCATGGAAAAGCAACAACAATGTTTCAAAGCACATGTACTAGAAAAGTTGTAAGGTTCCAAGAATATTTAATGATAGCGTCTGAACCTCGTAGCTATGGTGGGGAAACTAGGGAACCCAAATCTTGGAAGATTTCTCATACCAAATCTGAGAAAAAAATAAAAAAGGGAAAAAATCAAAATCTATAAATCAAGCAATGAATTGTTTACAAATCAAATACAATCCCTTTAACTAACAGTTAAATTGTGGTGATATATTTAAATATTTAGTAAGAGGGGAACTTCAAACCATGGAATATTACCTTTTTCATTACTGTCATCCCTCAGTGACTAAGATTACAAATCAATACTTATGGAAAGATTGTAAGAAATTCTGTGAAATAGTAAAGCATAACCTCGATTTTCAAGCAACAAAATCAAGAAATTGTTACATCAAGAGCCATAATTGATACATAATAAATGAATCAAGTCCTTGTATGGCATAGGCTTGTTTCACAACCTCTATTTTCTCAATAACAAAATCAAGACATTGTATGTGGTTATTGCCAAAAGGAAACTGTGTTCTAATTTGGAAGAGGGATCTTATCAAAAGACATGGATTTAATTCAAAGCTACAAAGCCTAATGGGTTACTGAAAAATAAGTTTTGAATATGGGATCATGATACTTAAATTGAAAAAATATGTTTCCTTTTGAAACATTACAATTATAGATGTTTTTTGAAAGCATTAGATTTTGAAATTGGGCCTTTCTGTCAAGACAAATTTTCATTAACAGAATGTACTTTCCTACCTGAAACGTTGTAGATATCCAAGAAAACTGAAAGCAAAGAGAACTTAGCATAATGTACTTTCTTTCCTTCCTTAACATTCTTAAAGAGTTGAGGTTCCCCAAGTCATCAGGTAACTTTCGAAGGAAATGACAGTAATAGTCCAATTCACAACTAAAAATTTGTCACAAATACGAGGGGGCATCTCCTCCAAAACACAAAAGTGCTCCAAGTTAAAATCTAGCATTATTGGAAGCTTAATGCTCGACTGGGTGTTATTGAACCCAAACATTTTTCCAATCTTCACTAAAAGCTTAAAGATAGCTTCTCTAAGTTCTACATGACTTTACTATGCTCTTTAAGTGCGGGCACATGCAACCTCTCCAAGTGAATAGTCTTAAACTAAGTGAAGATAAGGCCGATAGATCATTTAGTGTGGATATCTTTAACCCATAATCGAATACTATGTCTCTCTTGAACCCATAATTGAATACTATTAGGACTTTCAAATTTTTCATGGAAGTCAAAAATGTTGGAAGAAAGTATTTGCTTCCAGAAAAGAATAAAACTAAAGCCTCTGCTTGAGGACAATTGATGTCACACCACTAATACTTCTCCATGGAATCTGTATAGGTAAACCACAAATGCAGAATTCCATTAGAATATTGTATTTATTGAATACACAAATGAAATCATTGCATTTCTTTATAATATCTTTTGAAATCAAAATAACCAAAATTACATATCGATAACCTAGTGGGTGTAGGATAAAATTCACTCGTGTCATTCATAGAAGCATGAGAGAAAACCTAATACTATATATAAAACCAATAAAAATTCAAATTCATCACTTCTAGGGACCTCATAACCACCCTACCAATACACAAGTATGTTCTTGTTTGCAGTTAGAAAAATTACCCAAATTACAATCTGTTTACTCCAGCCTATGTTGGAAAGTTATAGAAGGATGACTAGTGCAATCAATCCATTCCTTTTAGCCGTGGATTTGTTTCATTTAAAAAAAAAAGTATACAAATATACTTGTGCAATTTGTATGCTTTAACCATTCACCTTAAGATGTTTTTACAATATAATTTCCTAATTCTATTTAATATCTTCATTATCATAAAAACCAACCTATATCCATCTTAACTCCACATATACCACTCTTAGGGGGATGAAATCTATTTATCCCTCTGAGCACCTGGTAGACCCAAAATTAAGATGGATCTAAGATGATTAGATTTCCCTTAAATAGTCTATGCTCACATGAATACCATGGGTTATCATAAACCTAGAGCTTAAAAATTACTATTAGTAATTTATAAAAATTAATAATATTAATAGTTGATTTTTATTTTATTTTTTATTTTAACCAAGCTAAAATGTTTAGCATACATTAAATTACATCATCCAATTTTACTCTTGATCCACCAAGCCCCGAGAGGGATCAAATATTTTTTCACTGTATGCTAGTTTGCGTATCACGATATTTGATACCTCTCGGGGGTTAGAAGATCCAGAGAAAAGATGGATCTATGGTGGTTTAATTCCCCCATTTAAATAGGCTACATTCCACGTGAATACCATGGGTCAATACCATGTTCCATTTTGTTGAATACCATGGGTCAATACCATGTGCCATTTTTATTTTTATTAATAGTAATATTAAGGTTAATAATGTTTTTTTGCATGGTATTAATAATAATCTATCCCATGGTATTTGTCCCATAGTATTTTCCCCATAGGTTTCACCTAAATATAACGCATTTTTTTAGTGTCCTTAAATATAAGGTGACTTATGGAGTAAATATAAAAAAATGTTTTATTTGTTTACCGTACCTCTCGTTTATTTATATTTATTAATTTACCATACCTCTTTTACAAATATGGTATTTGGCCCATAGGATTCACTTAAATAAAACCTCTTTCTTGAGCCTTCATAAATAGAACGAGGGTTGTGGACTAAATATAAAAAGAGGTTTTATTTATTTACATGCATCTATTTTATTTATATTTTTATATATTTGCCATATCTTACAAATATGGTATTTGGCCCATAGGATTCACTTAAATAAAACCTCTTTCTTAAGCCTTCATAAATAGAACGAGGGTTATCGACTAAATATAAAAAGAGGTTTTATTTATTTACCATGCGTCTAGTTTATTTATATTTTTATTTATTTACCATACCTTTTGAGTAAGTATAAAGACATTTTATTTATTTACCATACCTCCACTTTACTTATATTTTTATTTGTTTACACCCTATATAAGATGACTTATGGAGTAAATATAAAAAATGCTTTATTTATTTACCATACCTCTCATTTATTTATATTTTATTAATTTACCATACCTCTTTTATAAATATGGTATTTGGGCCTTTGGCCCATAAAAACCTATTCTTGAAAATGGGCGAATGGATTCACTTAAATAAAACCTATTCTTGAAAATGGGCGAATGGAAGGTTGTAACTCCTAATTTCAAGGCTAAATTTACCTTTTTTACCCTCTCCCTTAAAATAAGGTGGGCTATTTGAGGTGATTTGTAAAAATGTACCATGATACAAAATATTCGCCCACTAAAAATTTAAAACCCCTTAATTCCCTCAAAGGGCGAACATTCGCCCCTAAAATCACCCATATCACCATTAAATCAAATAAAGTTTAATGTCTAAAAATAGTAACTATATAAAAATCAAAGTCAAAGGGGTGTTACACAAAATGTAGATGAACAAATTTTAAATGGCATAAAAAAATTCATATATGGTGCATTTTGCACAAGGAGGTATTTTTTCTACCATAATTCATGACAATGGTATACATTCTATTGTTTTTTATCTTCAACATAGAAATAAACATCTTACTAGGATATTTATGATACATTTAAAAAAAAAACATCCCTTAAAACTTACATTTTACACTCTTTTGGGTAAGTTGGCCAACACTAATGAGACTGTGATTCAAACTTGGCACATAGTACACATCTAGTATGTGCCTTCCTTGACATTTTCATTAAGAGACATAATGAAAATGTATTTGGCTTTATATAGGAATAGTGCACTTCAGAAACTAGCCTAAAAAATCCTTTGAATGAAAATAATATGTAACTCAATATGTTTGTTGTAATTTGAGAATGAGAAAATTTTAAGCTCCCCTTACATCTTGTTAGAATTACTGAAATTACTTCTTCTCCCAAAATATTTGTAAATATTAAGAAAAATAAAAAAAAATGTGACTGAGGTCAACTATGGTCTATCTTGACCAACAATCATCGACCTTCTTCAATCATGATCAATCCTATCAACCCACTTCAACCATTAATGTAACCATTTTTGTTAACATTGATGTAACATTATCACTAATATTAATGTAACATTAACCATGGTTAACATTAATGTAATATTACTATAACAATGGTGAACTTTGGTCAACCATAATCTTTCATCCTAATCCTTGGTAAGCCATGGTAATCATTGCATATCATAGGCAATTAAGGTCAACTGTGGTATGCCTTAACCAACAAGTGCTGACCCTCTTCAACCATGGCTAGCCCCATAAACCCACTTCAACCATTAATGCAACCATTTTTGTAGCATTGATGTAACACTAACATTAATATAAATGGTTGACAATGATCAACCATGATTCACAATGATAAACTATGGTTGAAACTGGCCAACCATGGTCAACATTAATGTAATATTAATGTGACAATGTAGCAATAGTCAACTTTAATGTAACTTTTTTATATTGATGTAATATTAATACATTATTACATTAATGGTTAACCATGCTCAACCTTGTTCAACCATTATCAAGCTTAGTTAACCTCATAAACAATGATCAAACTCAACAACTATCTTCAATCATTTCCAACCTTATTAACCCTCTTCAACCATGGCCAATTGGGTTCAACAAATCCACCCCACACATGTCAATAGTTAATTAGAACAAGGACATTAGTAAATGTGGTTGACATATCTTGATCAATGGCATTTTACACCTTTTGTATGCCAATTGACGTATGAAAATGATGTTGATTGGCATATATCAACCACATTTACTAATGTGTTTTTGGTAGTATTTAAAGCTAACATTACGAAACATATACGAAGTTTATTCCTACAAACATGGAAAGTTAAAATAATTTATGCAAGTAATGTATTTTGCATGCAAATGGATTAGAAACATGATAGAAATTAGTACAAAAATAAACAAAAATCCAATCGTTAATGTCTACATTTTAATGTAAGATAAAATGGTTGGGATGAATCCCCCATGTATCCTTCCTTATTCATCAATATTTGAGTGTTGATTTCAATGCATGCAAACATCATTAAGGGGTTTCAATGTTACTTTTCATCTGTATGTTCTAAATTTTTGTTTAGAAAATAAATTTAGTGCAACAATGTAAATTAAACTAGTGGCAAACTTTCAAAAGCCTCAATCCAGAATCAACATGAAATATATTACTTCATTATACATCTCACATTGATAAACTTAGGAAAAAAATGATATGAACTCACTATATTGTTAATAATTAAAATAATAATAATAATAATAATATATAAGTTAAATATATAAATATTTAAAAAAAAGGCATGGAAAAATATTCTTAATCATAGAGATTCTTAATCTATAATAGGCTTTGTTACAATATTATGGGCCTATCATAGCTTATCAATACCACATGGAAAAAAATCCATAACTCACTTCATACGACACTTATTCATATATCATATTTTTTTTATTAATTAGTTTAATTGAGAAGAAAAAAATACATAATTACTTTACATATAAATGTTATACTTTGGCACCCATGGTGGCTCCTGCTAGGGTTCTTGCGCAAACTCTGATGCCCTAATCCTCTGTGCACACTGTATCGAAGCTCAGCGCCTCAGGCTTCTCTATTGGCTCTTTCTCCATGAATCCGCCCTACGGAGGGGTGGGCACGGCCCCCCCTCCCCCCAACGATTCCTCTTCTGACAACTTTGCAAGCACAGACACAAATGCCAGTCCCGACTCCACCCCACTGGCCGCCCATGTTATCGATCTCGCTATCGACAATGTTGGCAACATTGTTGCAGGCTCCGCGACCGCTAAAGACAAAGACATAGACCAGAATGACTTGAAGTCACTGCCAAAGGCGTCCTATGCTACATGCATCCCCAAGACTTCAGAAAGAACCAAAATAGATATCCCCAATCACCGAATCAATGGCCAAATCCAATATATGAGGGATCTTTCCCTCATAGGCAAGTTCTTAGGACTCTGTCCTACTAAAAAGGCCTTGCAAGGATGGATTGCTTCCAAATGGAAGCCTAAAGGACAAGTTACCTTGCAGCTTGGTCCCAAAGGCTTCTTCACTGCTATTTTCAATTGTCTAGAGGATAGAACTCATATCTTTGAGGGAGGCCCGTACTTCTTCAACTCTGCAGGCCTGTACCTTCGTGACTAGATAGAGAGATACAATCCAGATAAAGAAGATTTCAACTGGGCTCCAGTATGGATCTGTATGTACTCTCTTCCCCTGGAATACTGGGATGAGGAGACCTTAAAGGACATAGGGAATGGCCTGGGGTTTTTATCAAAGTCGTTGAGGAAACTAAACACCGAAGATACACCTCCTATGCCAGGATCTGCATACACATGCATCTAGCCAAAGCACTCATGGACTCGGTAAGTCTATTTCATGATGATTTTGAATGGGTTCAAACAATAGACTACAAGCATGTTCCATTTTGTTGCAGGAAATGCCATGAACATGGCCACCTATTTAGGGATTGCCCACTGAATCTTCAGTCTAAATCCCTTGTGACTGAGACTAACAAAGATACTGAGGGATACACAAAATTCACCAGTCAAAGAAAGCATGCCAAGAAATCTCTATTCGCCCCAAATAATCTCAAGAAACCTGAAATACGAAACAGCTTCGAAATCCTGACCTCTCAAAATAACTTGGAGGATCAAATTTCTATCCCTTCTTCTTCAGATCCACCTTCTACTTCTTCCCCCTCTCTTCCAAAATCTTCAGCTCCGCTCTCAGCCTCCGATCTCACCATCATCCCCACCTCTACCTCATCTGATAATAAAGATCAAGATACAGCCATTCAAACATCCAACATGGAGATAGATGTAGCTCTAGCTCTCAGTATCCATCAAAAGCCAAACAAGGAAGAACAGAACATACCGATACACATGGATGAGGAACCAAAGAGTATATATCTGGGAGATCTGGACATTCTCAGCCTGGAAACAACATGTTGATAGAAAGAATTCAGTGCTATACCCCCCGGCAAATCGAAAGTCTTGAACTAATTTTAGCCAGAGCACAACATAACAAATGTCTTGGTATTCAGGCAGGCAGTCCTTAGGATGGCAAAAAAATACTGAAATAATTGAAGAAACGCGGGTGTAAAACGGATCTGTAGAGGACCATTATTATTGGAGAAATGTTGGTGGAATCTGGTAGATTCCCCAAGCTGACCAAGTTTTTCAAATATCTTCCCCATTGTTCATCATGAAGCTCATCTCATGGAATGTGAGAGGGCTTAACAGCCCTGCAAAACACAGAATGTTAAAAAACATGATCCAACAAGATGAGCCTTCATTAGTCTATCTACAAGAAACAAAATGCAATAGCACTACACTGGAAAAGATCCTAAATAAAGCCTGGTCTAGATGTTGTTCAGTCTCAGTGGATGCTTCAGGGGCTTTAGGAGGGCTAGAAATCATCTGGAACCATGAAGTTCTCTCCCTTCATGATTTTCATGCCTCACACTACTTTATTCAAACAAGTTTCCACCTAATCGGGACTAATATCCGTGGTCATCTCTCTAATGTGTATTTCCCACAAGATTTACAAAAGAATTTGGATCTGCTGGACACAGACACAACTCTCAACTTTGTCAAGAGCTTTCCCCTTTGGATTTGCGGTGGTGACTTCAACATCATCATAGCTTTGGAGGAAGAATCAGGAGGAAGATCGAGGTTGGAACGAGACAACATCGGCTTCAAAGACTTCATCCACATAAATTAGTTAATGGACCTACAAACTTCTAATGGTATGTATACATGGACCAACAAAAGAAGGGGACCACAACATATAGCCTCCAGGCTGGATCAATTCCTTATGTCGGATAATGCCATTCACCTAGGTGGGGACTTTCATTCCTCTATCATGCCTCAAGAGGGCTCTGATCACTAGCCCATAATGATACAGTGCTCATGTCTGGCTCTAGGTGTAATAGACCTTTTCACTTTGAATCATTTTGGTTTTCACATCCTAACTTCAAAGAAGTAGTTAATGATGCCTGGAAATACTTCACTCCCCCTAAAGGAGCCAAGATTTTCTAGTTTCAAAAAAAGTTAAAACACCTCAAATAGGCTCTCAAATCATGGAATCACACTTAGTTTGGTAACATTTTTGACCATTAGAAAGTGCTGGAGAAGAAAATGAATACATTGCAACAGTGTATTATCTCTAAGGGAAGAATGGAAGACTATGTGCAACAGGAGAAGGCCCTCTTGATGAAGATTGAAGCACGAAGGCAACAAGAAGAGACCCTGTAGCGTCAAAAATCTAGGGTCATATGGGTTAAGGGTGGGGAGAAAAATACCAAATTTTTTCACAGGTCTACTATTCAAAGGAGAATGCAAAATAACATCGCTTTCATTAATAATCGGCAAGGGGAGCGACCGGAGGTGCATGAAGAAGTGGAATAGGAATTCAAAGAGTACTTTCAGGACATTCTTCTGGAGCCTCCGGGATACATAAATCAGGCCTTTCGATCTATTATGCAGTATATTCCAAAAATCATTACGGTGGACCACAATAATATGCTTCTCTAGCCTATCCCTATGGAGGAAGAGGAGGACATTATGGCCAAACTTAAGGATGGCAAAGTGCTTGGCCGTGATGGCTTCACAGCCAATTTCTTTCATGCTTTCTGGGAGCATATCAAAACAGAGGTCTGGGAGCTCGTGGAAGAATCGCGATCAATGCATTGGATCCTTCCTTCCCTTAACACAACCTTCATAACGCTAGTAGATAAAATGGAAGAATCCAATACACCTGATAAATATAGGTCTGCAATCTAAATTACAAACTCATATCTAAAGTCTTGGTGAACAGACTCAAACCTCTTCTCCCTCTCCTCATTTTGTTAGAGTAGATGGGCTATGTAGAAGGACGCTAGATTCTGGATGGTATCATTCTCTCACATGAAGTGATCCATTCACTCAAGATTCTGAAAAAGCCAGGTATGATTCTCAAGTTAGATATTTCTAAATCTTTTGATAAACTTAGCTGGACCTATATTAATCAAATGTTATTAGCATTTGGCTTCTATGTTACTTGGACATGTTGGCTTATGAATCTTATCTCCTCCCCCTATCTCTCCATCCTTCTTAATGGTTCTCCTCCCTCACCCTTTCATCCCTCTTGGGGTATTCGTCAAGGCAACCCTCTCTCCCCATTCCTTTTTGTTCTCATGGTCGAAGGCCTTAGTCGCCTTCTTCATTCTGCTATCTCTTCACACTCCTTAAAGGGCATTTCTCTTCATGGTCAACCCCCCATCTCTCACCAATAGTTTGTCAATGACAATATGATTTTTGGCCATCCGTTAGTTCAAGAGGCCTCTGCCTTCAAGTCCCTACTCAATCTCTTCTCAGAAGCTTCTAGCACCACCATCAATGCTTCCAAATCCCAGCTATTCTTCTTCCACACTCCCATTCTCACTCGGAGAAATATAGCCAGGATTTTGTGCTTCCCGATAGCTGTGCTTCCTTTGAAATATCTTGGAGCTCCTCTGTTTGACTCAGCCATCAAACATGCTTCCTGGAGATCCCTCCTTGACAATTTAGAAACCAGGCTCTCTTCTTGGACCTACCGCTTGCTCAACATTGCTAGTAGGCTTATCCTAATCAAATCCGTTCTCCAAGCCATGCCTCTGTACTTATTTTCCATATTGGCAGCCCCTAAATGGGTTCATAAAAAAATTCATAATCTTCAAAGAAATTTTCTTTGGGGTTCCTTAGGCCTCAACATAAAATGGGATCTTGTCAAATGGACTGAGGTTTGTCTTCCGAAGTCAGTTGGTGGGCTTGGTCTAAGGGATCCCCTCCATAGCAATAACGCCATGGGCGCCCGCATCTGGTGGAACTAGATCTCCAAACCGCACACTCCTTGGGCACGTCTCTGGCAAGCCAAATATGCTCCAGGCATTCCACTGGAGGATCCCATCCACATTAGCACGACCACCCCAAGCTCATTGATTTGGAATGCGGCCAAGCAACGTAGTGCCTTTATTCAAGTGCACAGCTTCTAGGAAATCCATTCGGGTACCACAGTAAGATTTTGGGAGGACTCTTGGCAACAACTTCCCAAACTCGCCTCTCTCTTCCACAAATCCAAGTGGCAAGCTACCATGCAGCACAATGATCAAATCCATGTCCATCAGTTTTGGCAGCAGCAATCCCCTCAAGGTTTTCAACTTTGGAGATCAGCTGGCACCTAGCAGGCTAACTGGCAGGAGGAAACTTATGAAGAGATCGATCAAGAGCTCAAACTCAGGAAAATTAAACTCTATGATCAGAAGGACAGAGTGTGATGGGGATATACACCCAAAGGTATGTTCACTACCAAGGAAGCATACCAACTTCTCTATCAACCCACGCAGATAATAAAGGATCAACTATGGGATCATGTTTGACAACCAAGCATCTGGCCTAAGGTCTTTACTTTCATCTTGCTACTAAGAAAAAAACAATCCTCACTTGGGACAATCTACAAAAGCGAGGATTTATTGGGCCTTCCAGATGTCCCAACTGCAATCTTCACATAGAGACCATCTTGCATCTCTCGGACACCTGCTCATTAGGAGCACAACTTTGGGAGAGAACTGCACAGTGCAACAAAAGAATGGGTAGACATGTGGGAGATATTTTAAACACCATCAGGAACTGGCCTCGACATCCTTTCCAAAGTCTACTACTCAATTCCCTTTGAAACCTCTTACCGGGCTTTGTCTATTGGATCATTTGGAAGGATAGAAATAATAGGATCTTTACAAATCATAGTATGCCCCTTGACACCCTATGGCTACTTCTCAAACAAAACCTTCAAGAAACTCTAGCTCTAAGACACTGGTAAGACTCGGATTTTCCAGCTTCACCCCATGAATGCCTCATTCTGAAAAATTGGAACCTGGACCTCACATGTTTAGCTCAAGTCAAGCCCATCTCCTCCATCCATATTGATTCTCCTTAATTCTGGTCTCCTCCTACCACCCACTCTTACAAAATAAACTTTGATGGAGTTGCCAAGGGCAATCCTAGGCTGGCTGGTTACGGTGGTATTTTCAGAGATGCTGTAGGCTCTGCTATGTACATATATCATGGTTCTCTTGGAAGAGACACCAACAACGCTGCTGAACTTGAAGGCTTATGGAAGGGCATTTGTATAGCAGGAATGGAAAATCTTTTCCCTCTAGAGGTAGAAGGGGATTCTCAAATCTTAATAGAGGCAGCTATTCGGATTCACTTAGGCACCTCAGCAACAAAGATCTCTTCGAGCTAACGGCTTCTAAGCAAATTGTAACAAATTGAAGAATGGCTCAGGGCATCCCGCAACATTGCCTTCAAGCACATTCGGCATACAACTAACAAGGTAGTAAACAAGCTGGCTAATAAAGGCATTGATCAGCAGCTCCCATTCTTCTCTAGTCCACTGAGCAGTTCTAATGATGCACAACTCAAACAAGACTGCACTCTTCTAGTGCAACAAGATCTATCTCTCCCGGATGTGGGTGTGTAACATTGCATTCTTTACATGGGTGGCTTGGTGGGTTGGCACATGGCTTATTACCACTGCTATCCGGCCTCACATGATGCCAATCGTTAAGTCTTCTACTAACATCTTCAATGCGGCATTAATGCAGCTCATCCCTCGACACCAGCCTACAAGTTCATCTGTCATGGCGCCCCTCCAAGAATTCATTCATGCTCCTCCCCTGCGCTCGTGTTGTTCCCTTGCTGCCACAGAGCCTCGTTCTCGGACCAACCCAGGGAAACGTTGTGCTCTGGAATGTTGTGTTGATTTATTGCTAGGATTTTAATGGGTTAGATTTCAGTTTTGAATTGGGCAGTGCTTCCCTGCTTATTTTTATGGGCCCAGTCAACTAGTTTTGGTCTTTGAATTACCTCTGGTCAGTCTTCAGTTTCGATATTTGTGTATTCTATTTCTATGAAATAGTCATGGTCATGGTCCTAGAAGCTCTTCTGGTCAGTCTTCAGCAAGTCTTTTACATCCACATCTCTGGGCTAGACTTCTCGAGGCCACTCCCTCTTTGTAAAAATATTTTTGTATCAATATAGGACTAGTCAAATTCAAAAAGAAATGTTAGACTTTGGTTTGTGTATTCTAATAAAAATATCCTGAAAAAGTTAAGTTTCTACCACCTACTTTTCTTTTTTTGATAAGGCAAGAGCAGATACTTCTATTCAATTAAAAAGGAGAAATAGTGTACAAACGGTGACCTTAGCGGTGGGGCCCACCAATATGACAAGCCCACCCTAATCCATGGTCCCAATACGACAAAGTGAACCTAGGGGCACAGCCCACCAATACAGACCAGCAGTCCAAAACCGACAGTTGGATCTTAGGCTAAAGATCTTGCGAATGAAAAACATATCGGGTGGTGAAAAAGCTCACCTTTTAACAAACATATCATACCCGATGAACACTGTAAACCATAATTTATTACCATATCATGTCAATTTTTGGCATAACCAGCGATCACTTTTACCATTTGAAATCCACCATTTGCGCACGATTCATGTAAACATCTCGAAACATAACTATTGTATCGGACCCACCAATAAGCACACTCAATCCTGGCTGTGGATTGTCCTCATTTCATCCAATGGTTAGGGATCATATCATGCAGACTAATAACACCAATAGTTAGCGTGTGATGAGGGCGGTAATTCCTCCCCACCCTTGGCCGCGTGTCGCATGGTGAGTGGAATCGCTCTTGATTGTGAAAAATCTCTTCTGACCTAAAGAGCATGCGATAAACTGGAAACCACCCTAAGGGCATTAAAGAGATCATAGGAGTACAAGCGGGGGTTTTACACCTGCCGAGAAAATATGGATTCTGGCGCAAGGGCCAAAGGAAGATAAATATCCCTCATTCCATCCATCCCTCTGAGACTGCTAGTTTGTTGTTACCTGGGTTAAGGAGGTCAACATAGACTTGCATCCTAAAAAGGACCTCACATATGTCATAACATTTCATAATGAATCCAGATCAATGAGACCCCATCTACATGGCTCTGTTTCAAAAATTCTGTCTCTTGATTTTTCCTGATGCTGTTGTCGGTCACTGCCAGCCTTGGATGAGCATCCCTTCTTCAACATGTCATCCATTATCTCCTCCCACCAGCAACACAAGTTGATATGCTTGTTTTGTACCCCCTCATTTGTAAGCCAATCTGCAACTTTGTTGGCTTCCTTGTGAACATGCACCAACCTAAGAGTTCTCAACCTTCTTAGGTGCATTTGGATTCTTTGGTAGACTTGTAGAAGCCTCCAGTGTTCTAAGATTTTCTCAGGAGTAGCACTAGCATTTATCCTCTTCGCTGAATTAATGACTAATTCCAAGTTGGCCTCAATGATGACATTGTGAATGTTGTGCTTGATCAGTATTTCCAGGAAAAATTCCATTGCCATGAGCTCAGCCATATTGTTGGTTGCTTTTCCTAGATAACTATGGAAGACAACTTGTATTTTTCCTTACTCATCCCTCAAGAGCCCTCCATAACTAGCTTCTCCCAGATTCCCTTTTGAAGCCTCGTCTATGTTGAATTTTAAAAATCCATGAGAAAGGCGTTGCCAAGAAGACTTATTTGTTGAGGTCTCCTTGTTAATATGCACAAAACCCTAAGGGGGATGAACCTTTAGCTCTAACTTCTCCAAAATTTGGGTCTCTCTTTGTTCGATAGATTTGCTAGTAGCTACACCTCCCAGGATATGAACAGTATTTTTGAGTTGTTTAAGGATTAGCTTAAGGATGCTACTCATCAGACTCGCTTTCTCCTTGAAAATCCTATAGTTGGGCTCCTTCCAGACATTCTAGATTAGGAATCCTAGGGTCAGCATCCAGGTAGAGTTAATGATATCATTGTCCGAAAAAAATTTCCGCCAATTCTTCAATGTAGTAGTTATGTCATTGACATTTCTATTTGTTTGCTCAAAGACTTCTCCAACCCAATTGCAAAGTTTGTTGTGAAAGTGCATCTATTTAGTAGATGATTTGTAGTTTCTTCTTGTTGTCTACATAAGTGACATCTTTTTCTTAGGTTATCCCATGTCAGAATCTTTCCCTATTGAACTAGTCACTTGAACAGTTTTACTTTCATCGAATGAGGATTTTCCCATATTTCCTTCCACGTCTTCTCAGTGTTTGGAATGTTAAGCCCTGCATCTATTCTTTTGGCTTCCTTAAGGTTGAAGAGACATGTATTGTTCTTTCCCCATATTATTTGATCGTTCAAGTTTGAGTTCAAGATTTGTCTCTTGTCTAAAATACCTTGAAGGGCTATAGCTTGAGTATGCAGCCTATCCATTCCACTATAATCTGCAAGTTTCCAAGTCCTCCATTTCTCATTGTTCCTTGATTGGTCCCAATAGTCACTTACCCACCTTAGTCCTTTGTTGATGGTATCAGTTTGATTGTCTATTAATTCTTCACTTCGGAGATTGTCCTCCTACTACCAATTGTCCTCCCAGAACCAAGCCAAGTTCCCATTTCTGGTATCCCAGAAACTATGGTTTTCGACTAGGGCCTTGTTCTCCCATGCCTTGTTCCAAAATGTAGAACCTTTAACTTGTCCTGTCATTTTGATTAGATTGTTTTCCTGCCATTCGCTAGCATATTTCTGCTTCCAGAGTTTTGCCTAGGGGGCTTGTATTTCTTTCAACCATCTCCACCAGATTTTGGCATCAAGAACTCTATTCAGAATTCCTGGGTCATGAAGACTGAAGCCACCATGGGACTTAGGTTTGCACACTCTGTCCCATGCCACAAGGGACCATTTCTTCTTTTCTTCACCTTTCCCCTAGAAAAAGTCTCTCTGAATGTTTCTTATATTGGTAATTACACCGGCTGGTGCTAGAATGGTAAATAGCATATAGATAGGGATACATTGGAGGACAACCTTAGTGAGAATCAATCTCCCTACAAGATTTAGTGCTCTGTTTGTCCATTTACTAACCTTATCTTTTAGCTTATTAAGAATAGGCTCCCAGATATCCTTGTGAAGTGGTTTGTCATTGAGAGGAACTCCCATGTACTTCATAGGCAGTGATTCCCTTTGAAAGCCCAAAATTCTCGAAAGGTTTCCTTGAATTGAAATATCTCTATTGAAAAGGAAAATATTTGATTTAGTGAGACTTACCTCTGTGCCTGCTGTCCTAGCAAACTCACTCAGAATCTGTTTGAATTCTTTGGCTTCCTTGATAGTGGGTGCACCTTGAAGTGTAGTGTCATCCACAAATTGCTGATGTGTCACCATGTCCCCACCTTGAGTGACTGTCAGACCCTGAATTCTCCCTTCTTCCTTAGCAGCTCTGATAGCTCTTCCTAACCCTTCCATCATTAGAATGAAAAGGAAAGGAGAAAGAGGATCCCCTGGCCTAAGACCTCTAGAAGGCATGAAGGTTTTGAAAGGAGAGCCATTGAGAAGAATTGAACAGCTAGATGTGGTAACTAGTGCCATAACCCATTTAATCCAATTGTAATCAAAGCCATAGGCTTTTAAAATTGCTCTTATATATGACTAGCTAAGTGTGTCATAGGCCTTTGCTATGTCCAGTTGCATTATCATTCTTGCATGTTTGTTGGTAATGAGTGAATGAACCATTTCATGTGCTTGAATTATATTATCTAGAACTTGTCTTCCTTCCACATAGCCCTTTTGTTCCTCTGACACTAGGGTTGGGAGGAGAGGTTTTGAGACAGTTGGTAATTACTTTGGATATAATTTTGTATACCACATTAAATAATTCTATAGGCCGAAATTTGTCTGGAGAGATGGCCTTCTCCTGTTTGGGGATTAAGGCTATGAAATATTCATTAAGCGTCTCTAAGACTTTCTTAAATCTTTGAGAGTCTTCCACTACCTCTAGAATGTCCTGTTTCACTATCCTCCAACAAGCTTTGAAAAAGTCCACATTAAAGCCATCCGAGATTGGTGCTTTCCCATTTTGCATCCCTTTCATAGCTTCCTCAATTTCTTCCTCTGTTACTGGTCTATTGAGATTGAAATTATCTTCTCTGGTAACCAATTTAGGGATGTACTGAGTGAATTTTTCCGTAAACTAGTATCTATCTTTCAAGCTTTCCTCAGTAATATTCTAAAAATGCTAGAGTAGAACCTTCTCCATCTCTTCATGAGTGCTTCTCTCTATTCCATGTTGATCTGTAAGTTTCACAATTATATTGTTGTATCGGTGAGCTATGGTGGATCTATGAAATAATTTGGTGTTTCTCTCCCCTTCTTTAATCCATTGTACACTGGATTTCTGTCTCCAGAGCATTTCCTCTCAAACGCATCTGTTTCCGACTCCTGTTGGAGTGACTTTGCCATCTCTTTCCTTTCATCTATATAACCTTTTGTGATAAGAATTTGGTTTATTTCCTTTAGTTTCTTTTCCACCTCTCCTTTAGCTTTGAAGATGTTACCAAATTCCTTTTAATTCCACTCTTTGAGTCTGCCTTTAATGTGTTTCATCCTGCAATGAAGAAGGAACATCATTGTACGTTGAAGGTGAAGCTCTTCCTTCCACCATTTTTCAATGTTTGTGAGGAAATATGAATGAGTGAGCCAAGCGTTCTCAAACCTGAAGGGGGTGTTCCTTGGTTTTCCAAAAAGGGAAGCTTCCAATTGGATACACCAGTGATATGAACCCCCAAAAGGTAGTATGAGTGCAGTAATGCTACTTCTGCTAAGAAGAAGTTCCTCTAAAACCATAAATTTTTCCAATTTTGAGGCCACTTGGGTAGGTCCCCCTATTTTGTTATTCCAAGTGAAGATTCCATTATATGTTTCCATATCAACCAATTTCATATTGGTGATGAAGTTCTGGAAGGAAATTGGGTCTCTACCAAGTGTTCTGATTCCTCCTTTCTTCTCCATGAGCGCTTTTGTTATGTTAAAATCACCTCTAAGAATCGAGGGTAGAGCTAGGTATCTCTTCTTCATATCATCCAGTGTTGTGAGGAGTCAAAGTTTGTCCTCCATTGGTTACGGACCATAGACATTGGTGATCATGTAACATTATCTGTCACCCACTGGTTGGAAAATCAGAGAAAGGTGATGTTTGGATGCCTTCGCATCAATCACACCAAATTTTTGTGGATCCCATAGAGTGAGAATACCACTAGTAGATTTATTTTCCCTAACTTCAAGGTATTCATATCTATTTACCCATTTTCTATGTTTTTCACGGATCCTCTCCACTGAGAATTTTTTTTCCTGTATGAATACTATTTCAAGTTTTTCCTCTCTGATTCTTTTACCTAGATTCCTCTGTTTTCCTCTGCTCCCTAGTCCTCTAACGTTCCAGGTTGTGATTTTCATTGAGGTGGGGTTTTAAAGGAGTAAATAGAAAGGTATTTCATCCTTCCTAAATCAAACATGAGTTTTCCACACTCCAGTAGTAGTTCTTTCAGTCTTTTTCTTCCCCTCCTATTGCCTAGATTCTTTGTTGGTTTTCCTGTTATTAATCCTATTGAGGAAGTCCCTTTGTTTTCCTGGTTTTCATGTCCTCTTTAGACTCCTATAGCTATTTTATGTGCCTTACTAAGGAATATCTGTTGGACCTTGTCCACGTCCTCTTGAGGGATGGTGTTTATTCCCAGGTTGCCTCCCTCTCCTAGAAACTTTTCCAACTCTAGGTTCTTCCTTTCCAGGATCTCCTGTAAATCATGATCCTCTGTACCACTTTAAGTTTGAGTCATTTCCTAGTTTTTTTCTATTTCCATGGTACTCAAAGGGTCCGTTGTGTGTTTGTTCTATTCCTGAGTGTACTCCGTGCTAGTCTCTTTTTCTTTCCCCCTTGTTGTTTGATTCTCTATACTCTCTTCATCCCCTCCATCACTTTCTTGTTCTCCTAAGATCTCAAAATTGTTGTAACTTTTTGTTTTATCATTCACACTAGGGTTCTTTTCTGTTTTCCATCCTCCTCTTTTCACTTTTCCTCCTACTTTACTGAAACCTGCCTAGTCTTTTCCTTTATTGGTATTTAGGTTTTCCTCCCTTCTATTAAGAGGACAGTCTCTGGATAGATGCCCATGCTCATGACATTTGTGACATCTGAACGGGATATGTTCATAGTCAACTGCTTGAACCCTTTCCTTGTCATAGACTTCTAGAATGACCTCATCTGGAATAGCTCCTGATAGGTCCATCTCCACACATATACAGGCATAGGATGTATATTTCCCCTTAGAGTTGCCTCTGAAATTTTTAAGAAATGACCTAATTTATTTCCTATATCTTTTAAAGACTCTCGCATCCAGTAATCTAATGGTAAGGAGTATAGTCAAATCCATACCGGTACCGAAGTGAAGGTTTCTCATTCTAGCACAAATTTCATCATCCATGGCTGCATATAGAGACCGACAGTTGCAAAGAAGTATGGCCCTCCTTCAAAACTTATGTCTCTATCTTCCATGTTTGTAAACACCATAGTGAAAAAACCTTTGGATCCAAGATTTATATTTAACTCCCCCTTTGGTTTCTAGTTGTATTTTAACCAGGTGTACAACGCTTTCTCTGATGCACAGATTCCCATAAATTTGCATGTGATGGCATAGTTAGCCATGTGATCCCTGTGCACTTGTAGAGCTGGATCATTCAGAATAACTCGAGGTTTTATTATGGTCTTGGGCTTACAGGGCCCCATCTTAGCTATGTTCTCTGATCCTTGACCTCTATCTTTCTCTTTCTCCTCCTGATAGTTTTCTTCATGGGCCCCTTGATCTGCATTGGTTTTGCTGCCTTCCGCCTTCTGAGTTTCTATGTTTTTTTGCTTGACCTCCAAGGGTTGTGGAGGTTTGTTCTTTTTCCATCCTATTCCTTTGTTTTCTACTATATTACTGTAGGAGGGAGTGGAGCTCCCTCCTTCCTATGTCTCCATGGATGCTTGTTGCCCTCTCTCACTTGCTTAGTTGAACCCTAGAACCAGAGCCGTCGCTTGCCTCTTGCCTCATCATTTCTACCACCTACTTAATCATTATTATTAATTAAAATAAAATAAAACTAACTAGCTTTTGCACTAGATGTTGCAAATAAAACATCATAAGGAGGTAGAAAATGAACTAGTAGCTTGAAGTGTCTTGTAGAATCGATGTAATCTCTCCACAACATTATAATGTTCCAAAACTATATATTTACAATGTCCAAGATCATTCAATCAACATTTATTACCATGACAAAGAACAATATAAAGACCTCGAAAAAGGCTTTTGATCACCCTAAGATAACACAAATGAGAATGTTGAAGGTACTTTCCTTGGACACAACTTTTGAACCGCTTCCATGGTGCTAGATAATATCTACAATAAGAATATGACAGTTATTGTATAAAAATCAATATTGAAAACAAGTTACAATTGTTGTGCTCAAAATTAACATCACAATTACAGCATTGGAAAAAATTGTTAAGCTAACTCTAAGCAATCAAAACTCCAAAATTATCTAGAGACTAACACTAAAAATTACTTGTTTGGCATCATGTATCATTCTAGATGTATTTCTATCATGTTATTTCATGAAATATAAGATGCATTTACAAAACTTGGAAAGAAGAAATAAAAAAAAAATAGAAATGTGCACCCAAAGATGAGAAATTTGAAAACATGATTCGTTCTAGGAAAAGTATACACGTTGATAATAGTTTCTCTTCAAGCTAATAAAAGATAAACAAGAAATAATTTTACCTGCCAAACAGGAAATAGTTTTATCTGTCTTGCTATTTGCATCATAAAATTGATCCATGGATTTCTTGTCCATTGCACGGTCATTACAGAATACATGTTTATTTTCGTGATCCCCTGAGAAATGCAAAATATCACCCTTTCTCAAAGAGACACACAAACTTATATATTAAAAATAAAAACAAGGGGAAAATATGAGAATATTTAGTATCAACATAAACCAAATCTCTCTCAACAAACATTAAGAAATAATTTGCATTATTGGAATACTTTGTTCGAGTATGGCCCTTTTCAACTTCATTTTAATGGAAGTTCACACTTGCAACTTCAAGTTTGTTATATGCAGTTGCAAACCTATCTAAATTTAGGTGCATAAGATTGTGAATAGTAGTTTCTACAAAAGAACGCTTGAACCCATTAGCTTTTGATGAAGAATGTTTGAATCTATTAAGTTTTCCTTTCTTTATGCTCATAAAAAGTGTACTGAAAACAAGAGTAACAATTTTCCTCTGGCCTTTCCTTGATCAACACCACTAAAGTTGGATGCCATCTTGATTGTAAGGAAGGGAATAAATGGTGGTTGCCAAATCCAAGAGTACCTGTGAATGCGCTATCAAATGAAGCAAGGAAAATGTTGCTTTATAAGAGATATTGTATAAGTCAGGTCTTCAAAGCTGCAATGTCCATAAATAAGCAGGTTCTTTCTGAAATTCTGGTTTGTGATTTGTATTGGAATATGCTTCCAAAGGAAAATCATCACTTTGTTGTAAATAAGTTTCTTTGGTTTAGAGATGGTGAAGCTCAAGTGTCATATGTAACTCTATGCTTCTCTAGCACTATGGCCTGAAAAATCCTCCCCCTTTCAGTCCATTTACTGAATGCAAGAACACACTTTGAAGTTATAACCATACTCATTATCTTTAACCTCTCATCAATGTTAATTGTTTTATCAACAACATTTGCTTCTTCCAAATGTGGAGATTCTTTAGCGTAGTTATTCTTCTAGAAGAGTGAGATTTGTTATGAATTCATTTAAACTTGGTGGCTTCTTCTTAAAAATATGTTTGTTACTACTCTCTTTGTTATACACCTGACATGGTGTTGATTTCATCTTGTCTTGAAAGCTGCTAATTGTCTTCACCTGAACTTCACCATTGGAGAACTGCAACTAGTTTTGTACAATGACACTATCCAATTTTTCTCCAGGATGGGACAAATCCCACTTTGACAGTAACTCTTGGGTTCCATGGCACTCATTGGAGAAATGGTAATTGAATTTAACTTTTTCCCATTTCAGTCTTAGGGTACCAATTTTCTAGGCCATTTCAGGCTTTAGCTGCAAATTATCATTCTTGTCAATTGAATTTTACACAACGAAGCTATTGTTTCTTCTTATTTCTCCATTTCAGTTGTTGTAAACATTCCCTGAATTATCTCTATGTTATCCCATCCTTATTGAAACGATCCTGTGTTTTAAAGAATTAGATTTAACTATGGATTGTTGTGCATATTTCTAAAGTTTAGTTATCGATCTCTAATTGATCTTTTATCAAACCGACAAGTCAAGCCTTGGAGATTCCCTTTATAAAAGACTATGCTATAAAATAAGTTTTTAAATATTAGGATCCCATCCCATCTAACCATGGAGTTTAGTCATATTAATTTATCGACATCCTTTTTCTTGAGACACCTCTAGAGCACATCATCATAATTCATTCGGAATGGGATGCCATTGATGAGTTTATATTTGGCATATTTAAACCTCAGTTCTCTTCTATGCTTTTTATCGAGATATCTTGGTGCACTCCCGTGTGTAAGATAAAACTCAATATTGGTACACCAAGACTTTGTGGGAAGAGGTATGTAAAGTAATTCCTTGGTGAAAAATTGGTTAATGATTGATGAAACTTAAAAGGGGCAACGGGCTTCCTTCCCTTTCAATTTGTAGAAAAATAGGTAGATGATCCAATGAACCTCCATGACCCACCAATATTTGACCATAGTTGTGTCTGTCATCAACTATTCAACTATTAAAAATATATCTAGTCTTTTATAGACTCCTCCTCAACATCTTTTATCATTTATCCAATTAGGAACTATTTGAACAAGTTATACATCAATCATATTTTTTACTACAATTTATCCAGGTAGAAACTATTTGAACATGTTCTACATCAATCAAATTTTTTACTTCAAAGAAATGACAGAAAAAATCAGCAAGAGTGTTCTTTCTTAGTATAACTATACACAATCATAATGTATAATTTATGTGGTAATGGTAGAACCATATGCCATCTTTCCATGACCTTTGGCCAATTGGCTCTTACTATATAATTACAGTGAGTTGCAACACGTTCTGAAGCACTGTCTTATCTAATATGTTCTTATATCACGATGGTACATGATCGACCATGCATAATTTTAATGCAGAACATTAGCTCTATTTTAGATGGACTATCTTTAATTGTTAACAACCATAACTGTCAGAACACATTTTCTATATTGGTGCGTTGATTACAAATGAGAAAATGTATTCATATCTATATATTTTAATTTTTTATATAATGACTAGAGTCATATATTGTTAGGCATGGATCATCTTGCATAGAAGGTTTTATAAAATACCATACAACACTTTGTGATTGAGTTAGAAAAAGTGTCACAGAAGAAAGCTACATTTAAAAAGCATGAAAGTAATTTAAACTATGCCAAATGAAACCTGTTTTCTTTTAAAAAGGCATTTTTCGTTGTTGACATTTTGGAATGTGAATGGTAAGTAAGTCCCAGCATCATCCCACTTTCTATTTGGATGAGATTAAAAAATATTTGTTATTGCGACAGAGGGGAAATGTTGATAGACGACAACAACTTCCATTGATCTTTTAGAACAATATCGTTCAGAAGTTCTGGAGAGTCGTAGGATAATATTGTTTTTAATGTACGTGAGACTAGGGAGTAAAATATGTTATTTTTGTAGAGTGACAAGATAGATTGAAGATAACGAAAAACATTAATATCTGAACCTCAATTATGTATTGGCCTCATGGATAAAATTCAATTTAAAAAAAGAATATTAAAAGTTAGAATAAGCTAGATGAAGGAAAATGGTTTTATGAATTTGCTTCTCCATGATGCTTAGACCCTGTCAAGAAAAATGATGGGGCTTGTAACTTTCTCTTCAAAAAACCTTTGATTTGATCAATCAAGAATAATACTGCCCATAAGTTTTTCTTCAATAGACATAATTACGAATTATTGTTGTTTTAAATAACGATGCCTTATTGTAGTGCTTGTATTCTTTGCATTCTCCACTAAATAGAGGAAGGAAAATACCATCCACCTTGAGGTCAATTACCCATTCTCCAACACTCTCAACAATTTTGTGCTAAAAAACGACCAACAATTAATTACAAGGAAAATTTTCCAATAAAATGTTACATTTTTGGTTGAATAATTAACTTCAAACAAACAGAAAATGCTACCAATTGAGATGGAAAACAAATCTTGTAATGCTAGATGTATACTACCTCAAATGCATCACAAAATGGCCAAATTTTAAAATATGATGAAGATGGTCTCGAAAACTATTAAAACCACTGGCGTTTGTGTCGATAATATGCCAAGTAATCTTTAATGAATATGCCAGTAAGTGTAATACTGCCTCAACTAAATATATAGAACATCAAAGAAGTTTTAGTGTATGTGCGAGTAACCAAATTTGATAAGAAAAGGTATTTTAATCATTTTCTCTTGGATGTTGGATGTTAGATTTGAATTGCAATTTATGGAGAATAACCATTCTACCTCTATTAGATCTTAGATTTGTCATTAATTTTATCATTTGTTGGACTGCAAAGCTCATATTTATAGCTAAATTAGGCTTTACTTCATTGACATAAAAGGTTTTCCTGAGTAGGTCCCAACATTAATTTGATACCTATGTGAAAGCACTCAACTATATTTACATTCAGGACTATAAGCAAGCTTACTAAAATTGAGACCAAGCTTACATTATCTGATCATCAAAGTGAGCTTCTCATATGATTGCGTGGGAAAAGTTTGTAAAACACATCATCCTCTACTGCTAGTTATTACAATATTTTTTAACCTCTAGTGCCTTATAACTTGGCATCTTTATTTGAAAGCCTAAAACTACACTAGAGGCTACCTCCAAAATTCATCCTCGTCTCCTATCATCATTGATTTATATCTGGACATGAAACGATTGGAACACAAAAATCAGTCCTGGATCTAGTGATAACTTTCTGTCTTAATTCCATCGAAATATGATCTTCAGGGTATCATTATAATGGGACACCTTCAAATTCACATTTATCAAGTGCTCATTCATTGAAAAACCTTATATAAAGGCACATATAGATTTGTTAACATAAGCAGATGAAAACTTAAAAATGGTTCCTCATGATCAAGCACTAGATTTAATCACACAACTATAAAACCATATGACACTCAAAATGCTAAAAGAAGGTTAGCACTCTAGAAAATTAATTGTCTATCACATAATATATCATTCTAGGAGTATGATAGACAACTTACAATACTTTGGAACTCCATCCCAAAACCATATACAATATCATGCAAGGAACTAACACCATCATATGATAAGTTTACCCATAGTTGTGACTAATTAATAGATAACTCATCAATCAATATCTCCTTGTCACACCAAGGGAAACGTCATCATATCCAAGTAAGTATAAAAATAAATAGGAACCAAACAATCCACCATACAAACTAAGGAAACAATGTGCCGCACCTATGCATACCATGATGCACCATTTCCAAAAAAAAAAATATCATTATTAATGAAGATCATCCATATGTGTGATGAAAATCACATTTGTTAACCCTCATATAATTTGATATGTAACGCGTAGCATCAACTTCGGTAAATGTACTCTAGAGAAGAATGGATGGGAACCCTAGAGTCTCTTGTATACCTATTAAAAATATATGCCAAGTAACTATGGTAGGATGGATCCACATCACATCCCTAAACACCAGAAATATTTTTTTTAGAGTTTAGTACATCAAAACTGGCTTTGTAAAAGAGAAAAGGCATATGCCATCAATTCCCAAGCTATGTGAAAAGAACTAGTGCTCATGCTAAAGAGCTTATTCTTCTACCTATTGTAACATGAAAAAGTATAAGAGCTAGGTGCAACCATGGAACCGATGGAGCCATATTAGCTTCTTTATTTACATAAACATCTTTTCTTAAAACAAGGAAATGTTAGACACCTCATATAAATATACTAGAATCTTCATGATATGAAGTCTACAACAAAAATTACAACATGGGCATGGTAGCCAATACAAAATTTTGAAATATGATAACATGACTTAACATATGCCAAGTTTATGTTATGTTGAAGGGGGATAGAATAATGTTTGAAAAAAGTGCATGTGGTAGCCTATCCTCAACTTATTTATCATCAAAATCACCCATAACACAAGGCTAGAAAAACATATATAAACAGAATCCACATGTTACGTCACATCTGCGATAATTCCTTCACAATTGTCCTCATAGAGATGAAGTCGATGTTTAGAAATGCCTTGAATAATTATGAAAGAGGTGATATTTAATTTCCAACAAGATTTTCGTACCAATTATGAACACTTTTTTCATTTTGATATCCTCGTGGACAACATTATGTTTTCAAAGAAAAGAAATAAAATGACACAATATGAAACAAAGGTAAGTCTTTGAGTCCATGGAGATTTGGCATATCTTCTCTCCAATATTCATAATCATTTAGATACCTCAGGATTCATGAGAAATACAAAGGATCAAGAAAATATTCTAACAACCATTCCATCTCTAAAGATGTGTTGTATTCAGCTTTTTCAACAAAAGCACCCCACTATGGTGCTATCCAAGTAGGTATCAAGTGCTTCTATTACAAAAATCTCGGTACTGTGAGCCCATTCATCTCCACACTTGAAAAATCTAAGCAACATCCTTCTCCAGTCATCATGCACCGTAGGAAGAATCAGGATGCAAACACAAGTGGGTCCTTCTTCGATTGATATGGCACTGATTTCCAACATTTCACAGAAAACATCGGAGTTGTCCAACTAGGATTCATGATCAATCATCCTTTTCTCTGCATATTCACCATACTCAACATGCAGATCCCCCACATTATAGCCATGGAATCCATTGTTGAGGTTGGGAACACATGGCAAGAGGCACAAATTTTTTTATGGCTTCTTCAATGTCCCAGGCATTCTCCCAGCAAGCTACATTGTGATGATATTCATTATCAAAAACAAAACACAATGGGGTGGTTCATTGCATTAGTAGATTTTTGTGGTGACTGGTGTAAGTCTGAATGGGAGGCATTGAAAGAGATTTGAATCTATGTCATTTGAACTGGAGAGATATCTCATAAATTTCTTCATGGAAGAAGTGGGTACCTATAAAGAAAAGATCATACAATAATTATTCTACATGGAAGATGAGGCCAACTGTGCATCCTTTTCCTTGTCTCCTTGATAATCATGCTAATTTGATGATGCAACCAACCCTAAGATCTCAGTGGTCGATAGGAATGACCTGATTTGGTGGGGGATGCACCAGGTGGCCTGCTTACATAAGTCAAGGTACATGCTCCCCAATTAAACTAATAATTGATGAAAGTGACCTGTCTCCATCTTTCTCACTATATAATGATATGCAAGTACCAACATGTATTAGGAGTTATCAAACCATGAAAATCTTCTTGCAGGTACTTTCTTAGTAAGTAAGACTTCATTCCTGTTCTTCCTTATGAAAAGCAATATTTCAAGACAAATCATTTTCAATGAGGGCTACAATTCTACAACTAAAGGTAATTTGTCTACTAGGATAGGAATTTATTAGGAAATAGAAGAGCCTAAAGGTTGTTTACAGAACGACCCAACATTTCCCTAGACAGACTTGGAAAGGGGACAAAAAAAGAGAAGGCCTTACTAATTAAATCCAACCACACCATGGGTAGCAAGGTTTTCAATGGTGGAGCTATATTGGGAATTAAAATAAAACACAAAACCGAGGCTACGAATTTGTATTTAAAATGAAGCACACAACAATAACTTGGAAGCATGCACAAAGAAATTAAAAATAAAGAAGCACATACACAGGGGAACTCATATATTTTACAATGAAGAGCAATTTGTCTCCAACGATAGTAATGTTTAAGGAAATAAAAGAGCCTGAAATTTAGCTACGAAACAACCCAACATTTCCTAGACATACTTGGCACAGGGAAAGAACCAGAAAAGGTGTTTTAGGTCTTGAGGTCAACCACAACATGGGTAGCAAGGCTTTTGATGGTGCAACTACAGTGGGAATTAAAAAAATACACAGAAAAAAGGTTGTGAATTTATTTTTAAAACAGGAAACAAAGAAATAACTTGGAAGCATGCACACAAAAATCAAAAATAAATAATCACATACATCGGGGAACTCATAAATTTCACCACAAGATTTCTACTAAACCTTTGAAACATAAAACACCTAATTAAACTCTGGATTGGTGTGCATATTTCTAAAGTCCATTTATCGATCTATAATTGTTCCTTTTTGCAGACTAGCAAGTCAAGCCTTAGATATGCCCTTTATAAAATCATCACTATTGATTATACATCTGCAAAAAAATGTTCTCTCCTTGATTGATTTATCAATAGAGCACAATGCCTTGGAAAATTATAACTTGTCTGTCATTGAACATTTCCTTTTCTTTTAACTTCATCTAGTTAATCTGGGATGTTTCATTTTCTTATATATTCTGTGTAAGAGGAAAAAACATCTGCATTGTGGGAAAATCCATTTTGTGACAAAATCTGTTCTTCCGTCATTTATGTATTCTAAAGTGTTTGAATCTAACTATCCTTTCTGAGGCAACAATGTGCTTAAAAAGGAAACAACTGGTTATTGAGAGAACCTTCAATTGTGTGCATAAAATCTATCGGTTATTAAAAGAGCCTCAATTTGTTTTCTTTGAACTCAATGATCATGTGTGGGTTTACTACATAGCACTCTCGCTACTATATTTAATAGGAATAAAAGAAAAACTATCAATTGATAGAGTAACATGTTTATAAAAACAGAGGAAACTCCTTGATTCCCCTAATGATTACAATTGGTTATTGAGAGAACGTTCAATTGTCTGTATAAAATCTATCGGTTATTAAAAGAGCCTCAATTTGTTTTCTTTGAACTCAATGATCATGTGTGGGTTTACTGCATAGCACTCTCCCTACTATCTTTAATAACAATAAAAGAAAAACTATCAAATGATAGAGTAACATGTTTATAAAAACAAAGGAGGAAACTCCTTGATTCCCCTAAGGATTCCCCTCAATGTTGATCCTTTATTGTATCAGTTAAAAATGATTAGCAAGAGGGTGCATGCATGATTTCAATGTGCATGCACCAGTCTTAGTATATTTCAAGTCTTACCACTCTAGTTCCATATTTAGTTCCTCATTTAGAAATATATGGTTTTCAATAATTAGTTTTGGTTTTCCAGTCTTAGGATAAATCACATTTGGTTGAGAGTCACAAATCCCTAAGAGGCTTTGCATTCTTTAATGCAAGCAATGAACTCCTAGTAGGAAATCTAATCGAATACAGTCAAACATGCATTAATGACTAGGTTAGATTAGGATTAGAGTTGGGGCCTCCTACCTACAACACTTTATAAAGATTATGACAGGATTTTATAAACCCTAGAAACCTCTTACTCTATAAAAGAATGACAAGGTTTACCACTCTATTTGTTAGTGAGATTGAGTTTTCAGTTATAACATGATAGTTTTCTGTTTTTCCACATTAAATAAAAAAAGTGATGTGGATTACAGAGTTCAGTTTTTTTATGCATTTTATGTTATTATATCCTACGACATGTGTTTGAAATTTCTATTATTCAAACATTGCTCTTTTAATAGGTTTCAAGCTTTAAAGTTAGCTTGGGTTATATAATTATTCTTTAAGTGCATAATCTTCTTACCATCGCCTGGAAATTAAGAAGATGAAATCTACATAGAGTCAGAAAAAGCCAAACTCATTCAAAATTGGGTAGAGTCAAGGCCACAAGAACCTTAAGCTAAGGGGATTTGTGGGATTAGCAAATCATCTAATAAAGTTTGTCACGCAATTCTTTGATGATGCAATGGCTTTTGATGCAATAATAAATGGAGGTAGACCATTTTAGTGGACCATTTATCTGGGGCATTTGAACCCTTGGAGCAAAGAATCTGTAATACACGAGTTCCAAGTTTACCAACCCTCCAGTTACCTTTTGAAATCACAGAGAAACCGTTGCAATATTGTTATAGCAAGGGAGACCAATAGCCTGCTACTCAGAAACTTTAATTGACGCAGTGACAAATTAACCAATGGATGACAAAGAATTGTATGCTATAGTCCAAACAATGAAGCATCAACAACTTTAATTATTGGGACAAGAGACAATTATCGTTTTAGCTCATAAGCCTTTGTGATTCCTTCAAATCCACTCCAAGGTGCAGCAAAGGCATCATTTAAACTAGATTCCCTTCTTGCAACAATTTACAATGATCATCACATACAAGAAAGGTGCACACAACCATAGTTGTGAAACTTGATTTCCTTTTTTCAGTGGTAGTTTAATGAAACTAAATCCTTTCGTTAGTAAGTATCAAAATTGAATGAAATATAAAATGCATGAATGAAAAGAATTTGGAAGGAGGAGGTGGAGTATGGGGTTGATGGGACTGAAATCTCGACAATAATTCTGAGTGCACATACTACTGAGAATGTGTCGAAACAATAACACTTTCATCCCTTTGAGAAGGAAAATTCCTCCTCTGTTGTTGGGAAAACCTACCCATCTCATCCTTACAGAGATTTCCCAAAAATCTAGTAATGGTAATATGCTCTTTCTCTTCATTGCTCTCACTGTCACACGAGGAGCAACACAATCCACTCAACTATGATAATTGCTTGAGGGTTGACCGGGAAACCATTGTAGCATTCTTCTCAGCTTGCCTTTTCTTCTTAGCAGCCTCCCCATAGAATCTCAATCCAGCAAAGTCTACACTGCATTTAAAGATAGGCAAATGACCAAGCCTTGAATGCCTTGTAGTATACACAGAAAGACTCAAATTTACCTTCCCAACGGGTCTCATTAGGACCAAAGATGGTAGCGCTACATACAAAGATATTCTCTTCAGAGTGAGGAATTGCACTACAACCCTAAGTGATCAAAATGACTCGATGTTTAACACAAGATACCCGAAAAATGAAGACTCATCACAACACAATAAAAGAAACATAAAATTCACAGAAAACAATAAAATAAAATACCCAATTCACAAAATACCACAAAGACAAAGACCCAATTCAGAGAATACCATAAAATAAAGGACCGAGTTCCCAAAACAACATGAAAATGAACACATTGTTTAAAACACAATCGAAAATCTTAAAAATGCATACACATATCCAAAATTAGAAGAAAGATCATCAGAAAGAGGAAATGTGATGATAGTTAACAGAAAAATTGTACCTTCGGAGGCTCGTTCCTAATAGCCTTATAGTCAGACATTAGCCAAAGCTGTGAAGAGGATGACATTCTCAGAGTGAGAACTAGGGCTAGGGTTACACCTCCCCGTTGAGCATCAAAAGACCACCAATTTGGTTAACACCAGTGGGTTGAGAGGTTATCAAATGTCCTTCAGTTGAAACTGTATCAGTCCGACGGTACACTATTGTCCAATCGTCTAACACTCAATCTGATGGTGTAGAGCAATGCAGAGTGGCAATTAAGGAAGTTCTTCTCAGAGAGAAATGCCTTAAGAAGTAAATATAATTATATAATTTTCATAATATTATCATTTTTATATATATATATATATATATATATATATATTTATATATATATATATATATATATATATATATGTATATATATATGTATATATATGTATATATATATACATAGATATATATATATAGATATATATACATAGATATATATATTTATATATATATATATAATATATATATATATAATATTAATATTTCAAATATTAAAACAATTAAATTATTCTGTCAAATTAATACAAAAATCGACATACACATCAAAATGAAAACAAAACATGAAGCATAAAATGTCGTAGGTATGAATGATTCAGCATTAAATTATTCTTAAGAAATATAAAATAGCGTGAAGAGTGATTTTATTGATGGTGCAGTTCAACGACTCAGCTGACCAACTTTTTCACTTAGCTTCACGTGAACTACACTTCTGTTTTGATATTTATGTAACTCGACAGTGTCGACACCAAACTTCAACAACTTAGCATTTTTAAGAACTCTTTTTCTAACAACTTCAATAACTTAACATAAACCAATCATTAATTCATAATCTACCTGTATATAAATATTAGATCTGTACACTTCTGTAATCCATCCATGTCTATTTTATTTCCTTCCTCTTAATTTAGTCAGTTGGGACTGGTACATGCTCTGTGGTGTTTCAGGCTAAGGTCGAAACAGTGCAGTATAAAACTAACAGGATGATATATGTTCTGGTATTGAATAACTCGATGGGTAACAGAATATGTATGTAATGGAGGCGTTTAATCAAAATTTCTATGCACGTGCATAATTTTCTACCAAGGTTTCTTTGGATGTTCGGATGGCTGAACTTGTCGATTAACATGGTTTCGGTCGGCTACACACTCAGAGAATCTCTCAGTGTGTAGCTTGGCCGAGGCTATATCAGTCAACAACTTCAGGTATACGACCATCCAAAAAAACCTCGTTGTAAATTATGTGTGTGCAAACACAATTTTATTAATAAACGCCCCCATTCCAGATAGATTCAGTTGCCCATTGGGTATATCCAGAGCATTCATCAAACCTGATATTTTTATACTGCACAGTTTCTACTTCAGGGGAAACTCATATTAAAAAAGGGCACAATAAATCCATTATAACGCTACAATTACTCACTGATACGAGGAGACATTACAAGTGCTCACTGATACGCGGAGACACTTATAGCTGCAAGGTACATTAAAGCCAAATATAATTCTACATGCATGCACTGCTACGTTTCAAAGTCAGAGTGGATCATACTGATGCCAATGCACTTCAATCTTGGTAAATGTCACAGCAGTAACATACACCAGTTTAGTGCGTGTGTATCTATGTATTGGCCTGTTATATCTAACACTTCATGTGAGAGATGAGTGTTTATACTCGTAGTTATAGCTTTCCATGCATCGAGTGCTCCAATTGTGTGGAAAGTGGGCGGATTGGACTTGAATTTATAGTCCAATTCCACAATGGTTCAGTGGGAATCAAGCACGTAGATTCACCACCAAGAGTCAACAATGGATTCCTCGGTGCTATGAGTAGAGTTCGTGGATTGGATCTACTATATGCGCAATGTTGATCATCTATAGAAAGTTATGAACCGCTTATCCTTTGCCAGACCCCATGGCTAGACTCCCATTCTTGTAGTTATGTTGCCATGATTCTTTTTCTATTTTTACGATTCTCCTTTAACAATATTTAATTGTGCTTAATTTCAATTTTAGGTCCTGGTGGGACTGAAATATTTGACCTGCTTGCATTGAGAGGAATGGTGGAATATGAATCCCAACGATTTTCTAAACCAAACAGCTCCAACAGAAATTGACCCTAACATTTTATATGCCCTTAATAGCCCATGTATACCAAACCTTTTTCTGACAACTCTTGTTTTCATTGTCACTTAGAATTGAATTGTTAGTTCAATTGTTGCATTAACAGGTTTTTGGCGAGAGGAATCACTACACCGTAATATTTTGTGGGAGGAATCACTACACCGCAATAACTGTCGTTTTCATTTTGTCACTTGAAATGAATTGTTAATTTAATTGTTGTGTTAACAGGTTTTTGGTGGGAGGAATCACTACACTGCAATCCCTCTCATTTTCATTTTGTCACTTAAATTGAATTGTTAATTCAATTGTTGTGTTAACAGGTTTTTCCATGGCAGCAATCACTATACCTCAATGGAATTCGTAATTTCCAATTTATGAATTTTGGTTATTAGTTTGGAAAATTTATTAATACTGGCATGTTTTGGTGTAATAACAAATTTTTTTATGGTATAACAGCTTGAATCTAGGTTCCATTCCTACTAGCTAAGTCTCGGGGTGTTGAAGAAATCACCACACCTCAATGGAATCATAATTTCCATCTTGGGGATCCTAGTTACTGATTTAGAAAGTTTACGAACTGTTGGCCCTCAGTTTTGGTCTATTTTTTCTTAGGGAAACCTACTTAATACTTATATTTTCCATCACATCCATCTCATTTTGATGTATTTTATGCATATTCAGGTGTTTAATTTTAATTTTGCAATTTCTAGAAGTTTTTATGAAAATTGAGTTTCAAGTGCAATTTTGGACTGAATCAGAAATTCCCGTAATAGCAATGTGGATGACATGTTTGTAGGACACTTGGGCTCAAGTTTGATGCATGGATGGACAGCTTGGGAACTAGGACTAAGCTAACTCTACTTGGTTTGGCCAGAACAAGCTTTATTAGGCCAGGTCAAGGCTGGTCAAACATGACTAGTCACCAGAAAATCCCTAGGAAATAGGGTAGTTTTGAGATTTTATGGGATTGACCATATTTCTTGGGATGAATTGGATGAGTTCGGCTTAGATAGGTGGATATGAGTAGATATGAGTGTTAGAGATAATATAATTCAGTTTGTTTCAAGCCAAGACTTTGATGGCTTTTGTAATGGAATTTGTATGTAACCTTTGTATAATTGGAGTTGGGAGCTAATTTGAAGAACTTGTTTCATTCCAATTTGTTGTTCATGCTTGGTTGATTTACTGAAGTTGTTGTAGCTGAGATTTCTTCAAGTGTGCAAGGCAGAGGTGGAGGGCCCCCACACGAAGCTAAGTACACTTCTTGGTTCAATTTCCATACTTTTCATAGACTAGTTTTTGTTTCAAATGTATTTAGATGTGTGTTGATTGCTGAATGAATATTGGTTTAATTCTAATCTACATATGAAGGGACACAAAAGGAATTTAAGTTAAATTCCCCTTCTATTTGATCTTGAACTAAAATTGAATTTCATTCTCCATTTCTCAGTTGAAGTTATTTATGCATTTCTGGTTTGAAGCAATTGTGATTGTGATATAGTAGGATTGTGAAGAAGGACAATTTGGACCTTCTTAGTTAGGAGCCTCTTCTTTTACATCTTCTGCATCATAAGCCATTGTTAATTAGTGCTCTTAGATTTATCTTCATGAAAGTAGTATTGTAGGGAGTGACAACCTGATTCTCCTAAGTTAGGAGCCTCTTCCCTCATATATTACATAAATGAAGTAGAAATTGTTAAAATAGGTTTATATTTGTAATATGTACTTCCTTAATTCTTCACATTTTATCTTCTAAACTTAATTATATATGATGTCCATATACAGTGGATTTGCATCCAAGTTTTACAAACTCAGGTTGATAATTAAATACTTGTGTTAATTTAGTCAATAAATTAGCCCAACATTTTGGCGCCGTTGCCGGGGAGGTAATTATCAGCATAGTCAAATAGAAGATAAACAAAAACACTAAATTTTTTTAGCTAGTATACATTTCTCTTAGTTATGTTTCTTCATGCCTAGAAATAGAGATCCTAAAATTAGGTTTCCAAAACAAAACCCCCCAATAAAAACATAAAATAAAAAAAATAAAATAAAAAAAACTACAAAATCCATTTTCAACGACAAGATCTAAAAAATGATGTTAAATAATAGGCTACAACACTACTCCATTCCTCAACATTCTTTCTCATCAAATCTTTATGATCAAATAAATTTTCATGTCCAAAATTTCATTAAAGTATATTTTTCAAATTTGGATATGAATTCAATTATGATCTTGTTACGAAAATGGATGCACTGGAAATTCTCTTATACTTGAGAGAATGAATTATTTTTCTAAAATATAATAGGATAGAATAGAATAAATAAACAAGTAGAATAAATTCACAATAAGACTTCCATAATAAATTTGTTTCAAACTATTTTTTCAAATCATTGTTCAATATTCATTTGAAAAGACTACATGGCAAAATGTAGTAAGAACAATCCTATTTTGGGTAACCATATAGGATAATTTTGAAATCATGGTTTTTTACATATCTCTTGAAATCTATTTTTGGAATTCATTTTGAAGTTCTCAATTTATATCACAAATAAAAATGTGATCAAAATCAAAACTAGGTCTCAAGTGAAATGTTGAGGACAGAGTTAGTACAACCTATATTTGAGGTGTCTAATGGAAACCTTTTTATCTGGAATTAATAGGGAAGATAGCCCTTGGAATATATTTCACAAATCAATTTGAATCACTTCAATCAGGTATCATATGAAAAATTTATTCTTGAAATACTAACTGCTTGTCGAAAAATCTACATGGTGACAATTCTAGGTCTTGGCTATTGATTGGCATATTTGAAATACCAAATCATATTTTTTCAACACCTGTTTATATGGGAGATATATATTCAAGTCTAGTTTAAGACACAATTTGAATCATCCCATTTGGAGGTGAACTGAAAATGTTATGCCGCATTTAGTGAGTGCATGTCTTCAAACAAGCATAGCAAAACTTTGCCTCATAGGTCTGTTCATCACCAATTTTGTGATATGAAACCTAAGAAATTTTGAAACCTGTTTCTACTGGAAAGACAAAACTGAATCTATTTTAATCTCCAAGTCGAATTCCATTGATCCGATCTTTATCAAAGAAGTTACACTTCAAATAGTGACTATTGGTTTAGTTAAAAATTAATAAGCAGCTCTATCAAAAATGGCACTCCTTATAATTTTTACCATATCATTTTAAATCATTTTTAAAACCTGTTTATACAGGAGGTAGCCATATGAATTCACTTCAACGTGGCTTTGGAATCACTCTAATTTGATATAAAACAAATATTTTGTAAGCAAAATACCGCTAGGAGGTCTAGGCTAGCTACCATTTCTCAAAGGGGCAAATAAATGAATTATGTTTGTCTATCATATTTGGACTTGTTTTCTAAGCAATGATTGTAATGATTTACATATATATTAGAAGAAGAGAGATTGTACACCTCTCTTCCTCCATCATCTAATGTTGTATTGCAGGCAAGTGTTATGTTTTTGCAGGTCATAGGAAGAATGAAGGAGTGAACTCCATGGATGAAATAATTTTCAAAGTCAAATTCATATTTCAGAATATGAATACAAATGTTCAAGTCAAAGCAAAGTGAAAATTCACTTGATGTTGAGTTCATTCAATGGAACTCAAACTCTTGAAGCTTGCTCTTCAATGTTGACCAACAACACCAACAAACCCTACAACATGATCGAGATCAAGGCAAAAAGACATGAAGATAATCATCAGAAGAAGCAATCAAGTTCAGTACCATGTCAAGTCACATCAATCTCCAAAGAAGACTTTCATATTGAATTCATATTGTTCATGATTTGATCCATCATCCATACTGTATGTTAAGCTCCATGACCATGCATGTTGAAGTCCAGATTTACTACTATATCATGACTTCGATATAACCTATTTCCATAAGCTTTTCATACTTCCCAACTCCATAACACCTGACCTCCATCTAGAAAAGAAAAAAGAAAAATAGAAAAAGATCAAAAATAATAAAGGAGATTGGTTGTGAAAATCCACGAAAGTGGCACAATACAAACTCGAATTCATATCGGAAAACCAACTTGTTTGGCCAATATGAATTCTCTATTTTGTTTTACCATTTATTCAATTTGAGTTTGCAGGAATCATCCTCCAAAATAAACAAGACTTGAGGACAAGTCTTCCCATTAGCAAGGGGAGAAGGTTAGCAAAAAGATACTTAGTTGTGCAGCTGAATTGACAACGGAACTTGTATTTTTGGCAGTTGGGACCTGAAATATTTTTGAAATCAATTGCAGAGGGACCTGAAATTTTAGCCAAAACATGTATATATTGCATCAAAATGTACATGAGAGAGGGGGCTTGAGTTATTATGAATCAATTGCAGCAGGACCTGAAATGACATCAACAATCAATGGATTAGAATCAATGAAGGATGCTAGAAAATAAGGCATAAATAAGCTCTATCTATCTACGATATTCAATCAAGACAACGTCATCCAATACTGTTAAAGAACAACAACATTCACCCAATGCTACAGGGAAGTACAAGAATAGTAAGTACAAAATGTTGCTCTTGTAAATTCAAATTTTTGTAGAAATTTTTAGACGTTGTTAAAATTGAATTAATACTTGAATGCATATTTTATATTCATTACATTTACCTTCATCTTATATCTATTCTTTTATACCCATTATCCGATATTCTACATTTTCATTTACCCTATACCTAATCCAATCCAATGTACATATGTACATTCATTCCATAACCCTAACATTTCATAACCCTAAATATCATTTTCTATTTACCTATATTTATTTTCTATATTCCATATTCATTTCGAAACCCTAACCCTAAGTATTTTTCCATAAAGCAAAATGGATCAAAGTGAGGATTTAATAAGTCGAAACCTACTCAAGCAAACCAAGCAATTAGCATCATGGAAGTAATTTTAAACACGACCTGAATGGTCATTTTAAAATTAAAACGATATTAAAAAAATATAAGAGATATAAGAGATGTGCATATTGTAAAGAATACAAATCAATGTAATTAAACCTTATCATGGCACATAAAGATATGAAATAAAGTTTGTTTAGATGCAATAAGGTGAAGTCATCATAGCAAATGAGAAACGATATAATGGCAATACATGTGCACACAATCTTAGATTATGAGCAATATGGGAACTGTGTCTAATACATGCGCAAAGGCAATAAGAAAGGAAAAAATTCATAAGGAAATATATATGAAAAATGTATATAAGGCAAAAATTTCATAAGGAAATGCACGCTAAAACATTTGCATGTTGCACATATGCACTTTGTTGAAACATATTGAAGGCACACCATTTAAATCTTGCATGATTTCAATATGAAATGATATTAGGCAGGGGATATGATTCAAACAAGGTTTCAAAAGTTTCTCAAACCTTTGATGGGCACGATGGTAATACGGCAAAGGGTAAGGTCATAAGTAGCAAATATGTGCCATTAAATCGAAATAATTTATGAGTGCATGGTTCATGTGAGAAGGGATGAATGGTGAATAGCCGTAGGTAATGGCGAAAGTAAAAAACAAAACCATGGTTTATTTTTTGCAACGGTCACAACATAATGAGTTGGTATGCAGAAGGACGACCACGATATGGATTGAACGACGGCTTCAAATAAATCAAGTATGAATGCCGGATGGTGTCAACAGCACAATGAAAATAATTAAGCACAGTTCCATTCGCCAGTTCAATGGATATATGCACGGTATACTGGTCACAAAGAAATGGGTCAAAACGTTTTTAAAAAAATAGGGAAAAAGTCGTGTTGCATTCCGGTCAGAGCACAACCAAACAATGGAATGGTCAAAACGTTTTGGTAAAAAAAAAACCTGTGCGTTTTAAACAAAGCTATAGCTACAGTCAATATGGTTAAAAAAAATTTGAAATAACAAAAATAAATGTTGTGCGTTCAACAGAGAAAAGATTTGCCATTGTTGAAACTCAGAATAATAAATTTGTTGCCATCACAGCCGTTGAGAGGCTCAGGAAAACAGTAGATGCCATTAGCATATGGCTGAAAGAAGTGAAACGTTTTGACAGAAGCAACAACGTAGAATATATAAGCAAGCTTTGAGAAGAATAATGCACTGGTTCAAAGAGAGCAGCGCTCCACTAGACTCCAAAAATCCCGTGAAAGAAGGTAAGGGATTGCCTCCAGTTGTTAGCAGTTTTCAAGGAAAAATAATTGTGTTAAGCATTGCATTATGAGCTAAAACTTCAGTTAAGGATTTATCACAATAGATACACGCTGGCCACCTGTAAATTTTGAGATACACGCTGCCACAACCATTTCCCATAAATTCCTCATGCTTATTTCGTTTTCATTAATTTTTTTGAGGAAATATCGGGATATTTTAATGAAAACATCATTTATAAGATAGCGCCTCTCCCACCGCTAATATGTGTCACTGCCGTCATTCATTGAGACTATTTCATCAACAAAGTCGTAGGGTGTTTAAATGAAGTTTAACAGTGGAAAAAACGCAGGTTAACTGAGCCACGTTGCAAAGGAAATCACTAGAGTTCATCACAGCCAAGGTGTCTTATTGAAGTTTGACTGCATGTTGAAATAATGACTGAGAAAGTTTTGAAAGCATGTAATAGCTGTCAAGCCGAAAACTACACATGTCCATACATTTTTATGATCAAACAGTGGAGTTTCAGCTTTGATGCATGAAGGAATGAGTTTTTAAAAAAAGTGTGTGCTTGTGTTTGAAGATTTGGCAGCAAAAATCTAAAATTGTTGTTGAATTAATCGATAGAGCAAAGATTTCCGAAGACGTTGTAGAGAAATCAAAGGTTGATGAAGAAATTGTGGAGAATACAAATTGGTACCAGAATATCTTGTTGAATGGGTGCTCCAGAAGCATGAAGAGATGGTCCTGAAGTCATATGCCGAAGACTGCGTTGTGTAAATTTGCATAAGTCGAGGCGTAGAACCAGTCAATTGAGTGTTTTGTTTGTGCTTGAAGTAGCCGAAAACAAATTATGATCTGGAGCTTTGAAGCGTGGGACAATTTATGCATGGATTCCCCGTACTTAAGACTGAAAAGAAAAACTTACGTAGATCCCCAATGCTTAAGAGGTATTAATTTTTAAAAAACATTATTTCTAACGTGTTCATAATGTTTTTAAAATAAAATCATACGCATGGTGAATAAAAGTAAATGGACATATGGCTGAGCAAATGCATATATGGTGGTATTCCAGATTTAAAATTATAATTCCATATTTCATATAGATGGATTATAAAAGGAGGAATTATGATATGATTTCATTTTTTGTTAATATTTCTTTTGCAAAACAAAGTTCAATTTCTTTCTTACAGAAGTGTGTATAAAGATGGATAGTTGGTTTGCATGAACAAAGGAGAGTGGTGACAAACAGGGACAATATTGCTGCAAAGACAGAGACAACGGAGTTTTTTTTTAATTTTGATGAAACAGAGGATAGACTATAAGAAATAGATTAATAAAAACATGTTTATGTTTTTATAATCTTTTTATATCAAAAATTTGTTCATATTTTTGAGGATTGGTCTCATCTCCTTGTCAAGGGAATTAGAAAAGAGGTAAGCAAGATGCTGGAGAAACATTTGAATGAAATTTGAAAAACGAAAACATGGGTTTTCTTCAGAATGAGCCTAATTAGGCTCCATGTAGACATTTTTCTCAAATTCATTTTTGTTTGGGATATTTTTATGGTTCTTTCAACCCCTATTTTGCAGATTGCATGGGTAAATGAGTGGCTAAATTGAAAGTGAATGCCTAGACATAAAAAAAAAAAATTGCTTCTTTTAATGAGATGTAAGGGCAACTGGATATTGAGAAAAAAAAAAATATTTGAGAGGAACATGAATCCTGTGTCGGAATGTATTGCAAAATTCAAGTTTTATTTGTCGTCTGAAGGTGCTCATCTAGAATGATATATTGGTCATCCACAAGAAAGAGAAGAAGTACATGAAAGCATAGATATCTTTTTACAGGTAGCTTCATCTTCAAAGGGACAAAGCCACAAGTACATCAGTAGATTAGTCAGCATAGAGAAGTAAGAGGTCAAAAGGCAGAAGCAAGCATGAGGACATGCTTGAAGATCAGCAAGGGGGAGATGTTGACCCTCAGTTTTGGTCTCTTTTTGCTTAGGGAAACCTACTTAATCCTTATATTTTCCATCACATCCATCTCATTTTGATATATTTTATGCATATTCAAACTATCAGGTGTCTACAAGGGGCTACTTGCAGCTAGTGAAAAACAAATCTAGGAGAAAATTTCTCTATGGGGGTCACCCACTGGTGGCGCAATTGACTCCACTCACATAACTTTGACGAGGGAATCTTATTCCAGTCTAATCCCCTTTTCCTAAACGGACGGGTGCGTCAGGTGTTTAATTTTAATTTTGCAATTTCTAGAAGTTTTTATGAAAATTGAGTTTCAAGTGCAATTTTGGACTGAATCAGAAATTCCCATAATAGCTATGTGGATGACATGTTTGTAGGACACTTGGGCTCAAGTTTGATGCATGGATGGACAACTTGGGAACTAGGACTAAGCTAACTCCACTTGGTTCGGCCAAAACAAGCTTTATTAGGCCCGGTCAACGCTGGTCAAACATGACTAGTCACCAGAAAATCCCTAGGAAATAGGGTAGTTTTGAGATTTTATGGGATTGACCATATTTCTTGGGATGAATTGGATGAGTTCGGCTTAGATAGGTGGATATGAGTAGATATGGGTGTTATAGATAATATAATTCAGTTTGTTTCATTAAACCTTTATTTAAAGCCAAGACTTTGATGGCTTTTGTAATGGAATTTGTATGTAACTTTTGTATAATTGGAGTTGAGAGCTAATTTGAAGAACTTGTTTCATTCCAATTTGTTGTTCATGCTTGGTTGATTTACTGAAGTTGTTGTAGCTGAGATTTCTTCAAGTGTGCAAGGCAATGGTGGAGGACCCCCACACGAAGCTAAGTACACTTCTTGGTTCAATTTTCATAGTTTTCATAGACTAGTTTTTGTTTCAAATGTATTTAGATGTGTGTTGATTGCTGAATGAATATTGTTTTAATTCTAATCTACATATGAAAAGACACAAAGGAATTTAAGTTAAATTCGCCTTCTATTTGATCTTGAATTAAAACTGAATTTCATTCTCCATTTCTCATTTGAAGTTATTTATGCATTTCTGGTTTGAAGCAATGGTGATTATGATATAGTAGGATTGTGAAGAAGGACAATTTGGACCTTCTTAATTAGGAGCCTTTTCTTTTACATCTTCTGCATCATAAGCCATTGTTAATTAGTGCTCTTAGATTTATCTTCATGAAAGTAGTATTGTAGGGAAAGACAACTTAGTTCTCCTAAGTTAGGAGCCTCTTCCCTCATATATTACATAAATGAAGTAGAAATTGTTAAAATAAGTTTATATTTGTAATATGTACTTCCTTAATTCTTCAAATTTTATCTTTTAAACTTGATTATATCTGATGTCCATATACAGTGATTTGCCTCAAAGTTTTACAAACTCGGATTGATAATTAAATACTTGTGTTAATTTAGTCAATAAATTAGCCCAACACAAACAGCTGGCCTCTTCATGGTATTTTGGTATAACCACAAAAGTTTTGACCCAAATTAGATGAAGTGTGAGGTGTGAGGAATCATGGCAACTCAATGAAATCCATAATTTTAAGGTGTGAAAAATCATTGCAGCTTAGTGAAATCCATGATTTCGACCTTGAAAATCCAAATTTGACATAACTTGATATGATCTATGGAAATGGTATCATCTATAGAACCCATAATTTCCACTTAATTATCCTACATAGTGGTTTGGAAAGTAACCTCTTATTTTTTGAGTTTCTGAACTTCTCGTAACATGTCCATAGTGAACGTTCTCCTTGTTTTATTCTAATCATCGACTAATTTGTTAACTTGAGATGCTGCACTTTCGTTAAGGTTTCTATCCACATTTTATAAGGTCTTCTTTTCTTATTTCAGTGAAATGAAACAAAACGAATTAACCTAGAATTTTGTGCAAATTTGCAGGGGACAAAAACATTTAGTTGCTCCGGATAACTCTCGGTCCAGTAGCTGCTATGGTTGGATAAGCTGGAGCTATGGACCTTTGAAAGTGGCACTTTTCTCGAGCCTGCAGTCCTGAATTTGGTAATCCATTCACTGTGCACCTTATTAGCTTGTCTTTTGGGCTGTCCACCTTTCTCTTTATGATAAATATATGCCTTGTAATTGTTTAACGGGGAGAGGAAATTGAAATTAGCTTCTCAGCCATTATAGTGAACCTAGGCTGTCATTTTTAAGTATAATATATTGCTACAAATGGTACGTTCAATTTTAGAGAAGAAAATACGCTCTCGAGGAGGTTCCGGATCACTATCTCGAACGAGAATGTTTGGGATCGGCTTTTGATGTGAGCTCAGCATTGCATTCGTAGTTAGCGACCACTACTACTAACGGAGAAAATCGCCACATATGAGCCGTTAAAATTAGCTGTAGTATAATAATTTACTACAATTATGTAGATTTTAGTCATATTTTGAAAAAAAATGTCAGGAATTTTTGTAAATTTGTAAGTTTAAGTGTTTTAGAAATTTTTGATAGTGATGATTTTATTTCGGCCATCCAAAATATAATTCAAACACCATTTCTACAAGATTTTTTATTTTTTTCCTTAATTCCAACTATTTTTAACCACTTTTGACCCTCTAAACAATTAGCAAACAGTCATAAACTACTCCTGGAAATTCTGCCTGGTTATAAATGCCTTTATGGACGCTGGAAAAAGTAAATGCCGAAACGATACGTACTCCTGAAAATTCTGCCTTGTTATAAATGCCTTTATGTACGCTGGAAAAAGTAAATGCGGAAACAATACGTTCTTTTATCCAGAGATATTATTTGATGCATGCCGTATTTAAGATACTTGAGCCATTTTCGTGGAGGATTCCGTATTTACATATTCCGGATATATGAATGTATTATATGGAATGTAATTGGAAAGTTCAAACGTTATCAATACTAATTTAGCGTCGTCAGCTCCTTACTGACTGACTAATTTTTATATGTTTGACCAGTTTAATGCAATGTTAGTAATAACTTCATCTTTGTGTTAAAACAATGTTAATAATGCAATATTTCAACTCTGTTTGAGGTTTCGTAACAATTTTGTTACGAGTGTTTTTTTAATTAACGGGTTTGTAATTTTTGTTATTAAAATTGAATATCTATATATGTCTAAAAAATTTTAAAATATTAAACGGTGTAAATTATACCATTAGTTTTTTAAAAAAATTAATAAAAATTATTTTATATTATTATTATTATTATCTATTTTAATTTTAAAATCATTACCAAATCAGACATCAAATTAGTATACTAAACTATTTTGTTTATAAGACAAAAACCTATTTCCAAACAATAATTTAACTATTACATTTATAAAACTAATAATATAATTATTTTACTATTCAATATAATTTAATTTCATTCTAAAATAATTTAAGAAACACCACTTCCTTCATAATTATCTTTATCAATTTTATTAATTATGTATTTATATATTTCTAATACATAGCTCCATACTGTTTTATTTGTGTAGGAAAATATTTCACTATCTTCCTCTTACACATTACAATTTTTTTTTTTTTTAAATCATCTTTGAAATTAGATATTCATAACTCGCATAAACTCATTAATATTAACACTGTTATCAAACTATAATATCACGGTGGGTGAAGATGTCAAAATTGTAGCTGGACTCAATTTCAGCCCATGCATCGGGTTTCAACTTCAATGGTTTCATTACAATAATCAATTTTCAGAAGTGTGGTTTGAACCTATTGGAATTTGAATTTTTATTTATTTTTACATTATCATTTAGAATGTTTTTACATTATTTTTATAATTTAATTATAAATTTTAAAAAAGTCACAATATTATTAATATTAATTATTGAAATTTTAAAATTGAGTTAAATATAAAATAATTTTTAATTTACTCATAAATTTTAAAAGATTATCAATATTATAGATATTAATTATTAAAATTTTAAAATGAAATCATGGAGAAAGATTGAGCAAATTCAGAAGCATTTTATAACTTATAACCTAAAAATTAAAAGTAATACATCATATCCTATTCTCCTTATAGAAGTAGGTCTTTCCCCTATTGAGAGCCTAGCTATGATTAGGTTTCTGCTGTACAAGTACAAACTCAATAACATAGACGATCATAGACTTCCTAAGCTAGCTTTAAATTCCTGCCACGTAAGGCTCAATGGGGGTGGCATAAAGACACAAGGGCTTGGTTAAACTATTGGGAGATCAACCAGAATGATGCATTGCAAAACATAAATAACATTAAAGATATTGTTACTTCTAAGTTCAAAGAAAAATGTGGTGTGAGAAAGATTTAATTAAGTTATTATAAGAAGGTCATCAACCCCACCCTATAAGATCAAAAGTATCTCTCTATTTTAACTAGCTCAAAGAAGAAAATTAATATAGCAAAGATTAGAACAAATTCTCATGAGCTCCGTAGTGAAACAAGTTGTTGGGAAGTTCCTAAAACACCATGGATGGAAAGGATCTGTCATATATGTGAGAATAGGAACATCAAGGATGAAAACCACTTCGTCTTAGAGTGCCCTGCGTACAACCACATTAGATCTCAGCGTCACAATCTTTGTTACAATACTGACCTTCCTAGCCTTTTACAATGTCAAAATTATAGTGAGCTCGGGAGGCTTCTCTCCAAGCTTTTTGAGCATAGGAATTAAATCCTAAATCAAAATAAATAATTTGCTTCTTTAGGTCCAATAAACCAATATTTTGTCTCAGTGGACGTTAACCACCATCATCATCAACAAAAAATAAAACTAAAATTTATTTATGTATTTGTAAATATAAATTTAATAATAAATATTTTTTTTTTTTTTTTTAAATTAACATTAAATAATTTCAACCATTTAAAAATCATTATCAATAATAACTATACAATAATGAAAATTATTCACAATCAATTACTATATAATGAACCTCCATATCTATACTTTACGATAGCAAAGGGGCTTTCCATGTTCGATATGTTATAACATATCTTTTAACACGAGTTTCATGCAGTGATAGTCCTTGTCAGGTTTCGAATGAAAACGCTAAAATAATTTCAACACTAGTCACTGGTAGTGTCACAACTCTGTATTTTATAATTTTTTTGGTGCATAGACTTATATAAGTTTATAAAGGTTTACAAAATTTACGGATGGACTAGAAAAGAAGTTCCAAAATATACAATAGCAGCACAACCTTCACTGCAGAAACCTGAGTTAAATGTTCATAAAATAATATCAATATTTTCGTAAGGTTCCATAAGAAGTGATCATTTAATTAATTGAAGTGATCATGTGATTAGAGTGGATTAACTATAATGCATACCAAGGATATCGTAACTTGATATCCTCGTTATTCAGAACTTCATGCGAAGAGGAAGGATGCTTCAATTTTTATAGTTACAACTGATATTACAACAACATGGACCTTAAAGCTAATAGAAATATATGGTATCAAGGAAACCTTGGCATCAATAAACTTTTGAACTAGAAGGGCATATATAATTTCTTCCAAGTTCTTATGCTTCTCTGCAACATAACTCTACAATCCTCCTAAATTCATGAAGAAAAACCATAGCAAGTCAATTTTCTCTATAAAAATGAAAAATAAAATTGTAGTTGTTATTAAAGAAGACAACCTCTTTGAGATACAACAATTTGAACTATAATCCATTCAACTAACCAATATAATACTAACGTTGTGGTACAATGAAGGTGGCTTAGGTTGGATAACTTGTTGGAATTCAACTGCATAATTTCCCTGGCTACATTAAGAGTCATCACTAAATTGATAGTCTCTCACTTCCATGAACGTTAAAGTACCATGTTGATCTTTTTTATTGTCTTGTTCTAGTGAAATATGGTACCATCCAAGTTCTTGTGGTCGTTTTCTTGATTGGTCTTTTATCTACTTGCTTTTGCTATTGATAGTTGTTTGTTTGTTATATATATATATATATGTGTGTGTGTGTGTGTGTGTGTGTGTGTGTGGATGGTTGAGTCATATCCACAAGTCATAACAAATTATAAAAATGGGGAAACTATGCCCTTCACCACTAGAGGGTTTAATGTCATTTATATTATGTTACCACCATTTTACTTTGTTGCCAAAAGTGTTTCTCTAACTACAGGAGAACTATCATCTTTTAATATGGGGATGTGTTTTGGATATGGATATGTTTCTCTATTATGTCTTATGAAATTCGATGAATCCCTCCCCCCCATATTATTCAATTGATAATTTCTTCCAAGGTCTTAAGTCTCTTTGTAGCCTGTAACTGTGCAATCCTCCTAAACTCATGAATAGAAAACCATAACAAGTCAATTTTCTTTATTAAAAAAAATAAAAATAAAATTGAAGTTGTTATTGAAGAAGAAAATCACTTTGAGATATAGTAATTCGAACATTAGTCCATTCAACTAACATGTACATTACAAGATTTCTGGCAGTCAATGAAGGTGGCTCCTATTGGGAAGCTTGTTGGAGTTCAATTGCATAGTTTCACCAGCAACATCAAGAGTCATTACTGAATTGCTCTATGTTTTCTTGCATACTTTTCATTACCGATGTTTCTCAACATATATTTCTTTTTCCTTTGCCCTCCTTGAATCAATTTAGATATAGATACATTAACTTCTTGATTATATTCTTCCACTATTAGGTTAACATTTTATATTTCTTTGATGTGGTAAGCCATACAATTGTTAACTCTTAAGTGAAGTACTATTTCATTTTCATCTGATAAAATAGAAATTGCAATTTCTTTTTGGTGTGAAGAAAGAATTAAGGATACAAAGGTAATGATACTCTTATTTTATATGGTGTGATTCCATTTCTATACATTAAGATTAGAAGAAATTCAAATGTCAAGCCATTATATTTTCATTAATTTAAATTTTGCAACACTTTGTTGGAAACCATCACTATAATAAGCAAAGAATAAAAATATTCTTATAGCACTTAATGGGGAAATCAAGTCCTTTAATTTAAGAAAAGAAATAAAATCTAGAACTCTAGCCATAGTATCATTCAATGATAATTATCCCAGAAAGCATGAATACAAAATATAATAGGCAATGAAGTTAACTAGATGCATAGATATATCTATTGGAAAAGGAAGAAAGCATAAAAATACAGATACAAAAGTGTGTTGTTTTGAAAAGTGTGAGTACTCATATATTATTTTCATTGCCAAATTGAGAAGAGGCCATCCAGGGTGAGCCAAGACAAGGGAGGGAAGTTACAGATCCATTTGGTCACATCAATCCCATCATCCAGATCAGTGTTTTAGGGCTCATCATGCCCTAATTTCAGTTATTACATGCCCTAAACAAGTCACCCTTTTGAATGCCTCATTCCTAGACAGTTTCATCCAGAAATAGCCTCTAGTGGGACAAGCGCAGGTAAGCCCTTGTAAAGGTGCGAAGCAGAGCAGTTGAGTCCACTGTCAGCGTGCTCTGTAGAGTATTTAGGCTTCCTTTCACCTGCGCTAGGCGACAATGAGCGAAATTCACATAGGATTTGGGAATATTCTTATATTTTGGAGTCGTCTAGAAGGTTACCTCACTTATCAACTCCTATGAACTTGAAACTAGATGAGGAATGAGTTAAGGTGCATCCTATCCTATCATCCCTTCCTCCATGGAACTAATTCTAAGTATGGAAGGCCATTGAATGCCACCATTTATGACAAAACCTCCTTCATCTTCCTATAGATTGACCACTCATCTAAGTGATTAGGGGCTGGATTATGTTGAATTGTAAGGAGATAATGCTGCTATGAGATTTTCCTTTGAAGCAAACATTGTAATGCTACAAGTTTGCCATACTTTTGATGTGATGTAGATGGGATCCAAGCTGAAGGAATGGATTTGAATCAGACACCAATGGTTGTAATTCCTTCTTCTATCTAATAAAGTGTTTGAACCTTTCTCTCATATGTTTGTATTGTTTTATAATTCTTATATGTGTGAATTGTATTTGATTCCTTTCACTTATATTCACAGATCATATGCTTTGATCGATTCTTTGTTTTCTGTTGTGTTTACAAGTACTTCTCAATTGTATTAAGTATGGGAAGGAGTGATAGGATCGATACAAGGGAGACGAGATGAAAGCGAAACTACAAGTAGGTCTTCTCATCTTGTCATCTTATCTATTGCTTATGGGAAAAGTCTAAAACACTTTAAACTATTGTTCTAGATACATCTACTTATCTATGGAATTAATATTTATCGATAGATACCAAATTCTCCAAAGAAATTTAGCAACTCCACTAGGGAAGAGGATCCTTCCTAGTAGCTTATCCACCTCCTAGGACACTCTTGTAGACCTTACTTGTGTTCATTGATTGTATTTTAGCCCTTTTGGATTGAATTTTGGTCAAAAATTGAGGTTAGATGACTCTTGAGTGGCCTCTTAGGAATCAGCGCATGCTTGGTCATGGGACAATGCTTTGCAGAGCACCCTTGAGTGAAATACAGTGCTCTGTAGCGCAGCTAGGCCCTCTTTGACCTGCACTGATCCACCTTAGGGAAAAGTTTCCACCTTTGGAAAGTTCTTTTGCCAACTTTTCTCTATTTGTTTGTTTGCTAATTGATTAATAAATGTCATGGCTCAAAGAACAAGTTTCTATCACCTTGTCTAGGCCAAATTTGATTTGATTGATTAATGCTTCTTAATGTTTATTTTGTCATTATCGATCGATAGTCAAAGTTAGAATATAATTGATTAATCTTCATTCGAAAGAAAGTGTCATAAAGTCTTCTCTTCCTTCAAATTAGAACTGCCATAAAAGTCTTCATTCTTGTTAAAGATTGATTAATTGTATGTGAATATTTCCTTTTGTTCATCAGAACATTAAGGGATTCAAAAAGAAAAACTTGCATTGTTCATACTGTAGTTTGTGAATGTTTGAATGGAATAGCTAGGTGAATTGCATTAGATGTGCTCCTTGCTCTTTGTCAAATATTTGATTGCTCTATCCCTACTAGCTAAGGTTTTCATTGTTCAATTGAATGAAAATAATGCTTATCATATTAATTGCATTTTAGGACTTGCAAACATACATCACGGGGTGAACTTGAAAGGAAAATTCATAAGCAAGATCAACTTAAAATTAACATCAATTTACCTAATGGAGAATTATCATTAACGAGAACATTTAATGGTTCTAGGCTAGATACGTGTTCAGGTGTCGTAAAACAAAGGAGCTCTCACTAAATTGTCTACAATACATCCCGAGTGTGATACCTCATTCCATGTATGTGAGTGTATCGTAGCTCATCCACGTACCTTCGGGTATATAGGGTGGTGTTACAATACGTAAAGTATATGAGAATGCTCTCACTATGCAATTTTACATTAGACAACGCTTATACGAACTGGGCCTCCACGTACCTTCAGGTATATATGGGAGGACAACATTAGGTTTCTATCCATCCTTCGGTAACCGAATCAGCCGCCTTGTACACTATGATACACCGAACACAACATTCGGGGAGATTTCCTGCCTGTACTTCTCGGTTCACTGGGAGTTATTCTGCAGTTCACAGTTGCTTGGTAAACCTTTTGCCTAGATTATCCCTCTTTTATTTTTTTTATGTTACTTTGATTAAAATAAAATTAATTGACCCTGGATAACATCCTCCATGCTCACTCCTTAGTTGATCTTAGGTTGAAACATGTGGCGACAAATCCGTAGTCCACCGATCGGGGATTTCCTTTTGATGGGAATCCTAGTCCTTTTCCTCATTTTGGAAATATTGGTGCTCCTTATATGTATACATTTTCCCTTCCAGGATTTACCATTGGCTTGCCAGTATGGTTGTTTTTAACATCCTTGGTTCAAAATGTTGTGATTTCTTCGTAATCGAGTACTCCAACTGGACAAAATCAACCTCTAGTTGATCCTAATGCTGACCCTTTTCCTTCTTCCTCGGTTGTTTCTTCCTCCCCTTCTTCCTATTCTCCTGGTGAAAGTATTGGCACTCACAACTACGTGGCTAAGAAGAAGAAGAAAGGGAAGAAGAAGAAGAAGAAGAAAATTCAACATAACCAAGCAACCATTGCTTTGAATGAACCATCTAATAAGAAACCACCCATCAAGCCTCACAAAGTTTGATATCCATGAAAATTTGTGTGGGAGACCATCTTTGTAGAAATTATCCTGATATTCCTCAGATCTTAGAAGAATGGTCTTCTCATTTACAACATCCTATGTCATCAGCTTCTCGGGATCATGTTGGTGACACACCGTCAACTAGTGGTAGTAAAGTTAATGGAAAGAAGGGTAAAGTTGAGTTTCCCTATAGGTTATGTGATTGGAATCACCCCATTCACCTTTATCCCTATCTGGATGAAGCCAAAAAAGTGTTGGATAACCGTCCTCCTTCTTCGCAGCAACTTCCATCTAGTTACAAGAAACTCTCCCTTAATTCTTCATTAGTTGATGAATTGACTGATCAAAATCAACCATCCGTCGAACCTGTTAGCTCCTGCTGCAGCAGGTATTCATTTTTCATGATTGGCATTTCACAGGCCAAATATGTCGTACTTTGCTTGCTGCAATGCTCCATATTTGCTCAAACAGTCTCCAAATGAAGAAGGCTTCTTCAAGATTCATTCAATTGCCTTCAAATTTTGTAAAAGTTTTCCTGGTATCGCTACTTTTAGTTAAAGGGATGTCCAAACAGTTCAATCTTGGTCTCCCTAGATTTAAATTTCTTGTTTTAGAATATAGAGATTGTAAGTCTGTCCAAACAGTTTAATCTTGGCAGACTCTAAGATAGGTAGAGAAACAGAAGAGTTCAACAGTTTAATTTGGGCTCTGGAAGAAATAAGGGTAGTATGTAGATAGGAAACATCAAAAGAAAAATGTATGATGGATTTGCAAGTCTAAGTGCACCCCCAAGAAAAAGAAGAAAAAATGCTAGGAAGTAGGCTGGGTAGGTAGTTGTGAGGCTATTGAATTGCTGACAAGTTCCAAGTTTGCAGGTATCATATCATGCAGAACATAATCAGCAAAGGTTTGTAAGAAAAAGGCTCAAATGAGGTATAACTAACTCCCCTTCTCTGCTTTCCCCCAATCATTAACTAACATCCACAAAAAGAGGTCAAGATCTGCTTGACACCTCTTTAGTTCATCATCATCATCACTCTGGTTGAGTAAAGAATTGCTTTGCTCAAAGTTGTTCCATATCTTCTCCCGAAATATGGTCCTACCCCACCCGCGACAGCCTAAGTTCTCCCCGAACTTAGCGCTTTCTTACCACCTCCACATTAACCCCTAACATTATTATATAGATCCCTATGTTTCCCGTCCCCGTATTAATATTAAGTAAATTCCCCCTATGTAATATTCCCTCCCCCTGGTTGAGAAATAACCATAGCAAGCCCCGAGAATTGTTTAGTTTATCAGAAACTAAGCAAGAACCCAACCTCTGAAACCACCTTCCACATACTACGGACTCCTTCCTAAGTATAAAACTCCCCCGAAGTAGTCGGACCCCTTCCGAAACTTCAAAGGCCCTTCACACCCACTTACTTACCCTTTTCCCCCCTCAAAGCTGTTTTCGCATCGCGACCTCGCCTTCTCACTTTCATGCAAATCCTTGCCCACCCATTCCTCGCCGATGCGACATTGCGAAATCGGCGATCGCAAGCTTCGAGTGTCCAGTTTGTTCACCCCTCCGTCTTCCCCGATGCGATATCGCGATATCGCATATCGGCAATCGCAAGCACCACACGCCCAACCCAGTGATCCCCCTCTTTCCTGCCGACGCGATATCGCTATATCGCATCGGAGTCTCTCCACCAATACCCCACCATGTCGTGCTGTACTAGGGACCCACTGATGATGTCATCTGCCGTACAGCCGACGCAGTGCTTACGTCAATAGCCAAAAAAGCCGAAAAAGCTTCGCGCAAGAAGAAAAGTCACACTTTGGAGCTCCAGATCAAGAAACAGAGGCAGTTTTCGATGCGCGAATAGTGCGAAGCATCGCTACAGGAAATAGGCCATTTCGACGAATCTTCAGGGAATCTTCTGATTGCCGAGCCCACTGCGCGCCGAAAATGCCCGAAATCGCCCAATCGTGCCAAAGGATCTGGTTTAAAGATAGTAGCAGATTATTCACGGAGTTCAAAGTGTATCAGATCAAATCAACAGGCTTCAAGCGTGTCAAAGAGTATCAGTCGACGACGGAAATCATCAATGTAGCGGCAAAGTGTATCAGAGAATATCTTGAGCAGCGGCCCAAAGCAAGAGAAATTGAATACCTTTCAGCAGATTCATAGGAAGAGAGCAAAATCACTTAAAGCTCTCAAATCATAATAATTGCACATTCAATTCGCACCAAGGCCGAACTACAGCCCCAAAGCGAATTCACTTCAGCAGCAACGCATCTGGTCCCCAAGGGCCACCTCGTCACCTGTTCCGATTCAGCTGCCCCCAGCGCAACCAAAAAGATTTACTTGCATTTATTTCCAGCAGCATTTAGATTCTTTTGAAGAGTTCTAAGCAGACCTATCACGGTCACTTGTAATGATGTCTTCCTGATATTTTGTTTATAAATACCACCCTAAGCGATATTGTAAAGGGTTGGTTCGTTGGTAGTAGTAGTTGTTGGTCAGTTTCTTTCCAGCAATTTTCTCTGAGTAAAGACTCGCACTGTAACTGTCATATTTTTCATAATCAAAGATTGTTGAAAGCATGGATTGCGAAACAACTTGTTGTTTTCTCTGGGCCAAGGAATGATTACGGAATTCTTGTGTCTCTGCATGATCCAATAAGTGTTCTTCCTCCCTGTTTATTTTATGTTTTTATCATCTTTACGCCCTTCTATGTTGCAGGAAAAAAAGAATAGCTTAAGATTTGTTTAAGTACACCTTAAGTTCAATTTCTGCACTTTTCGATGTTTTCTTCTGAAACGGTCATGAGCTAGAATTCTTAACTACTCTAGTTTACCCTTTTTCGTTCGTATATGGGTGCATGTCTTTGGAATTCTTAACTGCTCCGGGATCCCACTCATCCATTTCTCCCCTCTGTCAGCATGATGAAATGATTCTCTTTTGCCTTTCATCCCTGATTTTCATCCCGTACTTTCAGCAGCTTGAATGTTGTATCCTGCGTGGCTATCCCGCTCCGTATCCCCTTGTGACCGAGAAAACGCTTGCATGCCTCAATCTGTGACTCCATGCCCAATGGTTCAGAATTTATAACACCTTATTGTGCCTCTTTACTCGAGAATCCTACCTTCCTCCCAATCATAGTCAACATTCCCTTGAAGTCAGAAAGCTAGCCTAAAATCATCAACTAAGGTTGAATCCAGATCAACTGAGGTCGAATCTAAAGGAGAGAGCCCTCTCCGATTGTAGGTGGGCTAGGACCTACAATCAGAAGATTGGTTTGTGGTTACCTCGGCCATATCCCTAATAGGAGCCTAGGGACAACCTGAGTGATAACATAATGGCGACTCCACTGGGGACTTCCTCAAATAAATCAATGCAATCAATCTGCAACTCTACAGTGGAAGAAACCGACTTGTAAAAGTCTCGGTCGACCTGTATCTGCGCGCGCCATTGGGGTTTCAAGCACACGGTTCATCTTTAAACCCCAATGGAGGAAGTGCTCCTACTTTTGAAAGCTTGTCATGTTTAGTTATGATCTTTGGCGGTGGACAAAGATCAGGCACTTCAGAATCCAGACATCCACCTGGCGACTCCACTTCAATTTCAATCAAAGGCTCCACTGGGGAACGAACCAAATGTTACAGCCAAGTGCCCCGTGTATTAACAACAAAAGAGAATGATCGAATCTTGGGAAGAACTTCCGATAGAAGAAGCTTTAGAAAAATACAGAGAAAGTTTATCAGAATTTGAGCTTGATGATAGATTTTTCAGAAAGGTATTGTCAACAATACCTGGCGGCCGAAATAAATTGGTCCTTGAGTTTGTTGTGCAAAAATATGAGGATGAAATTGAACTCTTGGGAGCTCAAATTCAGGCTTATAATTTTCGCAACCCTCAAGAGTTTTTCCAAAATCTTCCTCCTCTAGTTCAGCGGGTAATAGTGTTGTCTCCTGAATTACAGTTTGAGTATGATCTGTGTTCCAAGGGAAAGACAGAAGGATCAACAGCTAGGGTCATTACCGACGATGTAACTGATCCTTCCATCCCAAAGAGCCCAGAATCATGCCTGAGCTTACATGTCCATATTCAGGAGGGAACACTGTTGCCTGAGGACCTGAGGATTCTGTGTGATCTGGGATCCAAGGGAAAGACAGAAGGATCATCTTCTAGGCTCATTACCGAAGATGCAGCCCTCGACCTAGAATATCCTAAATCATGCCAAAGTCTCCCATCCTCAACTCAGGAGAAGATGCCGCCACCTGCTGATTCACAGACTCTGCATGATTCTACTCAAGATTCCAACGAAGCAGAGGAAGTTCTCTCACAGGGTAAGTTCATTGATCCAATCGCAGAATACATGGAACTTTGGCTTAACAAATTTTTGCTAACATCTTTCCTCAGTGAAGACCGTAAGCTTCAGCGCCAAATGATGGAGGCCACAATTTTGGTTGTGAAAGCATGTGCCCAGATGATGCTTTTGCGTTCAGAAACGATCAGTCAGCAAGATTACCTTGTTTCACAGTTACTTAAATGGTTGCACTGGTTATTTGATTTTACCTAATGGCAAAGCAGTCACTGGTTAGGGTAGGTAGGTAGAAGAAATAAAGTGGCCGAAGGAAATAAAGTTTTGCAGAGGACAGCAAGAAACTTAAAATCAAGGCGCTCTGGCCTACTGTTCTTGACTTCTCGCAAGGAGAAGCCATCCCCAGGTGGAGCCACTGTTAGCTCCTGCTACAGCAGGTACTCATTTTTCATGATTGGCATTTCACAGGCCAAATATGTCGTACTTTGCTTGCTGCAATGCTCCATATTTGCTCAAACAGTCTCCAAATGAAGAAGGCTTCTTCAGGATTCATTCAATTTCCTTCAAATTTTGTAAAAGTTTTCCTGGTATCGCTACTTTAGTTAAAGGGAGGTCCAAACAGTTTAATCTTGGTCTCCCTAGGTTTAAATTTCATGTTTTAGAACATAGAGATTGTAAGTCTGTCCAAACAGCTTAATCTTGGCAGACTCTTAGATAGGTAGAGAAACAGAAGAGTCCAACAGTTTAATCTGGGCTCTGGAGGAAATAAGGGTAGTATGTAGATAGGAAAAATCAAAAGAAAAAGGATGATGGGTTTGCAAGTCTAAGTGCACCCCCAAGCAAAAGAAGAAAAAATGCTAGGAAGTAGGCTGGGTAGGTAGTTCTGAGGCTGTTGAATTGTTGACAAGTTCCAAGTTTGCAGGTATCATATCATGCATAACATTATCAGCAAAGATTTGTAAGCAAAAAGGCTCAAATGAGGTATAACTAACTTCCCCTCTCTGTTCTCCCCGATCATTAACTAACATCCCCAAAAAGAGGTCAAGATCTGCTTGACATCTCTTTAGTTCATCATCTTCATCACTCCGGTTGAGTAAAGATTTGCTTTACTCAAAGTTGTTCTGTATCTTCTCCCGAAGTATGGTCCTTCCCCCTGCAACAGCCTAAGTTCTCCCGAAACTTTGCGCTTTCTTACCATCTCCACATTAACCACTAACATTATTATCTAGCTCCCTATGTTTCCCATCCCCGTATTAATATTAAGTAAATTCCCCTATGTAATATCCCTTCCCCTGGTTGAAAAATAACCATAGCAAGTCCCGGGAATTGTTTAGTTTGTCAGAAACTAAGCAAGAACCCAACCTCTGAAACCACCTTCCACATACTATGGACTCCTTCCTAAGTATAAAACTCCCCCGAAGTAGTCGGACCCCTTTTGAAACTTCAAAAGCCCTTCACACCCACTTACTTACCTTTTTCCCCCTCATAGTCGTTTTCGCATCGCAACCTCGCCGTCTCACTTTCATGCAAAACATTGCCCATCCGTTCCCCGCCGATGCGATATCGCGAAATCGGCGATCGGCGATCGCAAACGCCGAGTGTCCAATTTGTTCACCCCTCCCTCTCCACCGATGTGATATTGCGATATTGCATATCGGCAGTCGCAAGCACCAATGTCTAACCCAATGCCCCCCCTCTTTCCCTGCCGACGCGATATCGCGATATCGCATTGGAACCTCTTCACCAACAGTTCATCCAGTACCTCACCACGTCGCGCTATACCAGGGACCCACTGATGACATCATCCACCGTAAAACCGATGCAGCGCTTACGTCAGCAGCCAGAAAAGCCGAAAAAGCTTCGCGCAAGGAGAAAAGTCGCACTTCGGAGCTCCAGATCAAGAAACAGAGGCAGTTTTCGATGCGCGAATAGCGTTCGAGGAATCTTCAGGGAATCTTTTGATTGCCGAGCCCACTGCGTGCTGAAAAAGCCCGAAAATCACCCAAACGTGTCGAAGGATCCGGTTTGAAAACAGCAGTAGATCGTTCACAGAGTCTAAAGTGTATCAGATCAAATCAGCAGGCTTCAAGCGTGTCAAAGAGTATCAGTCGACAGCGGAAACCATCAATGTAGTGGCAAAGTGTATCAGAGAATATCTTGAGCAGCGACCCAAAGCAAGAGAAAATTGAATATCTTCCAGCAGATTCATAGGAGGAGAGCGAAATACTTGAAGCTCTCAAATCATAATAATTGCACATTCAATTCGCACCAAAGCCAAGCTGCAGCCCCAAAGCACATTCACTTCAGCAGCACTGCATCTGGTCCCCAAGGGCCACCTCGTCACCTGTTCCGATTCAGCTACCCCCAGCACAGTCAAAAAAGATTTACTTGCATTTAATTCCAGTAGCATTTAGATTGTCGAAGAGTTCTAAGCAGATCTGTCAGGGTCAATTGTAATGATGTCTTCCTGATATTTTGTTTATAAATACCACCCGAAGTGATATTGTAAAGGGTTGGTTGGTTGGTAGTAGTAGTTGTTGGTCAGTTTCCTTTCCAGAAATTTCTCTGAGTAAAGACTCACACTGTAACTTTCATATTTTTCATAATCAAAGATTGCTGAAAGCATGGATTGCAAAACAACTTGTTGTTTTCTCTTGGCCAAGGAATGATCACGGAATTCCTGCGTCTCTACATGATCCAATAAGTGTTCTTCTCCCCTGTTTATTTTATGTTTTTATCATCTTTCCGCCTTTCTAAGCTGCAGTAAAAAAGAATAGCTTAAGATTTGTTTAAATACACCTCAAGTTCAATTTCTGCACTTTTCGATGTTTTCTGCTGAAACAGTGATGAGCTAGAATTGTTAACTGCTCTAGTTTACCCTGTTTCTTTCATATATGAGTGCATGTCTTTGGAATTCTTAACTGCTCCGGGATCCCACTCATCCACTTCTCCCCTTGGTCAACATGATGAAATTATTCTCTTTTTCCTTTCATCCTTGATATTCATTCCATACTTTCAGTAGCCTTAGTATTGTATCCTGCGTGGCTATCCCGCTCCGTATCCCCTTGTGACCAAGAAAACGCTCGCATGCCTCAATCTGTGACTCCATGCCCAATGGTTCAGAACTTATGACACCTTACTATGCCTCTTTACTCGAGAATCCTACCTTCCTTCAAATCACAGTCAACATTCCCTTGAAGTTAGAAAGCTAGCCTAAAATCATCAACTAAGGTTGAATCTAGATCAACTAAGGTTGAATCTAAAGGAGAGAGCCCTCTCCGATTGCAGGTGGGCTAGAACCTGCAATCAGAAGATTTTTTTGTGGTTACCTCGGCCGTATCCCTAATAGGAGCATAGGGATAACCTGAGTGATAACATAACCTAAAATTGAAATGGAAGATATATGAATATATCCATACATCAATTAGTTCAAATAATAGTACAAGTGCTAAAAGGATTGATTTACAAGAAGAAGAAATTTCTCTGATAGAGTTTTTGAAGAAATTTGAGACAAAAATTTATAAGTACACCAAGCATTTGCATAAATCTTGATGGCAGGACCTACAATTCAAAAAATCCCGTGAAATTTTTCCACCAAGGACCATTTTCTCAATAGTTGATTTTGCAGAGAATTACACATTTGTTGCACAAAATGAAATACATAGTGAATATTATCATTATGAGAAAGTCTCTATTCTTGCCCATATTCTATATAGACATGTTGAACAAAATGTTGATGATATAGAAAGCACCAATGAGAATCGACATGTTATTAAAGAATATCACTTTTATATCAACGATGATCATACACATGATACACATTTTGTACAACATTATTTTGATAAGATTTATGACTTATTGAAAGGTTATGGAATAAAATTCAATGAACATTGGATATGGTTAGATGGATGCGCATGTCAATTAAAATCTTCATGATCATTCTTTTGGTTGTGTCGTCTTCATAAGAAAACCCACATTAAACATTGTTGGAATTTCTTTGAGACTGGTCATGGAAAAGGAAAACATGTTGATGCATGGGCATGTATAAAACAAACACTTTGAATATATCAAATGGACCACTCTACAAACTGACTTGTCTTAACTAAACAGGTTGTTCAACCGTGCGATGTTGCACTAAGCCATTAAACTAACCCATTAAGGGAGGTATGGAGGTATGTACATATATACAAATTAACTCATATATCGTATTAATATATGATAATTTTTATTATTTTCTAATTTTAAACATTTATAAATTATATATTTTAATCAATATGATGATGATTACCTTTGATATATAAATTGCATTTTAAATAACATATTTAAATTATTGATTGAATTTACTATAGTTTTTTTTGGCATAATAGAGTATAAGATGTAGATATATCGATTACATATGAAGCTGAAATAGTAAAAGGAAATAAAAAATTGCATTCAATTAAAATAAAGGATTACCGAAATCCATTTGCATTTGATAAAAAAAAAATACTCTTGTTTTTGTCCTGTTTGCATAGAGGGCATACTATCCAATGATGTTTGTGAAAACAATATGTATGTAAAATCTTGGAAACATACAAAACTAAATACAAAGGGGAAATGTCAGTTGCAAGCTTCGAAGAGATGGAACCAAAGGAGACTATAGTATCACCTAAAGGTGATAAAGTTTCTGATGTAGTTAGACAAGGTAACATTTTAATTGCTTTCAAAGGATATATATAATATATATATATATATAATTATAATATATATATATATATATATATATATATCTGGTGTGTGTGTGTGTTTTATGTTTTTAAAATCAATGCGTATAAGTATCTATCTAGATAATAGTTAAAATATAGAGATCTATAAATAGATAATAAAATCAAGTCCATGTTTATAAAATTAATCATGTTAATTATGATATGAATTTACACTTGTTTTATTGTGCAGGAGATGTTTTTGTTGTATTTTCACCCATTAACAACATAGGAGATGTCAAGTATTATTTGATGCAGTGCACTAAACGAAAGATGAAGTTATTGGAGGACTATGAGGATAAAAATTTTATATATGAAAGAGGGTCTATTATACTGAAAGGTTATTTTTTCCAAGAAACTCATCCAACTGAGAGTAATGTTTACTTCAAGACTATCAACCCAATGTCATAAGTTGTCAATATAGTCACTTGGTGTGTGCAACGCTGATAAAGTTGATACAAGTTCAATAAAAAAGACAATTGAAAGTTAAAAATTGGAGAATGTCAAAAGTTGACCATGAATGGATCATTGAGGATGGAATTCCATTAGAAAATTTTTAATTTAGCTACCCAACAATTTCTTCTCCTTGGATTCATATTTGAGAGCTTAGAGTTCAAGTGCATCGTTAGCCTTTCCTTTTGTGCACTCTTAAGTTGTACATTCTTAAGAATATGATGATGTGAAAGCAGTACTCATTGGGTCTTGTATTGAGTTACAAAGTTATTTGTATACTGCCTATTATGTAGGTGTATTGAGGATTTTATGCTACTGATATTATGTTTGCATGCATAACAAGTAATTTATATGTACATACATTCTCTAGTCTTAAACAATTTCATACATGAATGAAAAATGTATTAGCCTTTCTACACATTAATGCAATTTAATGTACATACTATATTTTATAATGCAATTTTAAGTTATGATTGTTTTAGACATTTACAACAAATTCTAAGATTCATTGAAATGAAAATGTAGGTCATGTTTTGTAATTTGAAATTTTACAAGATTCATTTTAAATAAATTGACACATCAACTTTAAACAAAACCTAAGAATCATATAGTAACATTATAGGAATGATTGAATGCAAATTGTGGGCCATGTTTTATAATGAAATTTTATCTAACTTATCACTAGTAAAAAATGATGAAATTAGTGACTAGGTGACTAAAAACGTTAGTCACTGCAATTATTTTAAGTGAATTACTACTAAAGTTGAGCAATTTTAAGTGACCGAACTAAAAATGACTAACTTGAATAACTAATTTAGTTTAGGGATAAAATATACGACTAGGCAATAAGTGACTAAACTAAAAGTGACTAACTTAAATGACTAATTCAGTCTAGGATTAAAATATATGACTAGATAATAAGTGAAAAAATTAATAATGATTAACGTAGATGACTATTATAGTCCACGAATAAAAATATGACCAAATAACAAGCACAACAAGGATATGAATTAGTCATTTATGTTAGTAATTTTTAATTGTGTCACTTTAGAAATGGAAAATTGTAATTTTGATACCAAAGTGTTACATTTCACTACAGGGGTATTTGAATCCATCCGCAGTGTTAAAAGCTAGAGACAAAGGCATCTTTGAATTGATATACAGTGGTAAAATTATGAATACCCCTTTTTCTCTAAAGTTTAACACTGCAGATGGATTCAGAGATCCCCTTCTTTGAATCCATATATAGTGTTAAATTTAGACACAAAGGGGTCTCTAAGTCCATCTGCAATGTTAGAATTTAGGTGGATAGATTCAATGACCCCCTTAAAGGGGTCCATGAATCCATCTATAATACTAAAATTATAACACTTTTAAACAATCACTACTAAACTAACATAAAAGTTGCTATTAAAATGATTAGTCACAACACATATTAACATACCCAATATCCTTTTCATAAATAGAAAATTATATATATATATATATATATATATATATATATATATATATATATATATATATATGGGTTTCTTCTCAATGACTATCATGACCACCACATTTTCAATATAATTTAGTTTTTAACAATTCAATATATAAATATACATAGAATGAGAAAATATGTGTATCAATGTGGAATAAACACTTGAATCTAGGAAATTGGTCCTTTTTTACTATTAAGATATGAGTTTGGTGAAGCTATAACAAAACCCTCTTTATTTCCTTACCTTCATATTTTTGGTGAAACTATAACAAAACCTTCTTTATTTCCTTCCCTCCATATTTTTTTTAGTGACCACAAGTTTATTTTATTTTTCATTTTAAATTTCCCTCTACACATTTACATTTATTTTTCATTTTAAATTTGGCTCTGCACATTTACATTTATTTTTAGTTTTAAATTTTCCTCAGCACATCCCCGAGAGAGGTGGTGCTTCCTGGGCCACTTAACAATCACTAAATGGACGAATATCAAGTGAGAAAGAGAAGCAAATGCCCTGCAGGACAAAGTGAAACTACCACAGGTTGAAGTTGAAACAACCTTGGATCCAATAATTCACAAATTGAAGTAGGATGAAATTAACGAGTTGGACCCTCAATCATTGAATGACCGAGTATCAAGTGAGAAAGAGAGGAAAACAACTTGCAGGACAAAGTGAAACTACTACAGGTTGAAGCTGAAACAACCTTGGATCCAACAATTCACAAATTGAAGTAAGATGAAATTAACGAGTTGGACCCTCATAGACTTCTCATCATTTCAATGTGCCGAGTTACTAATGAAACTAAATATTTCAGAATAGCTGGTCTTCATGGATCATACATTGCTTCTGGATATTCACTCATGGACTCTGAGTCATGGGAGGCTCCTCCTAGACCGAGCTGAGGGGATGGGATTCTATCAGTATGATGGGAGCTCAAAGTTTGTGGAAGTGAAGGAATTCCCTGTACCTGATGTTGTCAAGTCAATGGCACAGTGCGGGGACAACCTTTGCCTGGGAATTATACGTTATTGTGAATACTTTAACTAGAGCCTTCTTCAATCTCTTCCCTTGTGGCAGAAGTGCCCCTCCTATTGTCGTGTCTCTTCCATCTGGAGAGCTTCTCCTGGTCAAGGTACTTCGCTTTCAAATTCACTTTTCTTCTTCTTTATAAAAGTTTTTCCATTTTATAATATCAACATGGATTATCAACTTGATTGGATGTATATTATTGCCTAATAAATGAGGCCTACATATTCATCATAGCTAAAAATTCTATAGCCACTTCCATGGCCTTGTACCCAAACCAGAAATTCATTGGTTCATGCATGTAAAGGAACTTCTCTAATCTTGTCCAGAGCTCCCACCACTACCTTATGCACTATGACTTTTACTACTGTAGCTTCTTTGATAGAGGAAAACAATGGCTTTAGACAACTTATTTTTAGAGTTGTACATAATGATTTCCTTCTATAATCAGGGTTAACGACTCTATCTACTAACCTAATACTAGTTATGAATTTTAAGTTTTGAGCCTTGGAACACCACTGTATATTAGTGATTGTATTTAATTGAATATAGAATGGGAGAAAATATAAGGCTCCTTGGCATGTACACTGTAGAAAATCAAGGTAACTTATATCGTACATTTACCAAAAGATCCTTTTTATTCACACTATGTTGCTAAGATGGTGTTGCAATGACCATTGGCCTATTAAATTCATTCAATATTAGTGTGTTATTGTTATGACCAAAGAGTGGAAGGAGAGTATCCCGTAAACAACATGGCTCAACATTATAGACAAGTATTTGTTGGCAAGTACTATCACAAAAGAGAAACACAAAAACACATTGTAATCCCTTTTTTGCTCCCATGAAATGGCCTTTGGTTCTATGCAACATTTGACACAAGAATTTTCAATTTTTTGTTTTGATTCAACCTACTGTGAATGGACTTGGAATTAGTACCGAGTGGTCATTTCCAATCTAGAACACATGTTTTCAAGGCTTTATATATATTGTTAATTCAATATTGAGCAAGTGGTTCTATTATTCTCGATTGAAAGACTATTTTTATGTTAATCCTCAATATTTATACTTGGTATTTGGTAGAGACATCAAGATTTTTGATGTCCCTTTTACTATGAGGTTAGAGGTAGGTTCGTCTACCTTTATTGGGAATTGAGGGGTTCCCTAACCTCTTAATTCCTCCATCTAGATTGAAGATGCATAGCTCTTGGAGGTGTTAGGGCATGAACTTAAGATCTTATGAGGACTTCCTCTAACAAATTGCATCAGGTATATCACATCCTTCTTTCCTTCTACAGTTCTGCTGGTGGCAGAAGGTGACAGGCATAGACCTGGTATACTTATGGCATTAGATATGTGAAACCATGGATCTCCTCTCCCTCTTCAGTTAGTAGAGCAACCCCCATGACTCTTTGAGTTCTTGATATCAACAGTGACTACAGGATAGTTTCTCTTGGCCCCCACCCCCTAGGGTTTGTCATCACTAGGTCCTTTCTGGTGTCTTAGATTGTTAGGAGATTATTGATAGGTTGTTCTATATTTCCTTGCAAGGTTTTATTGTTTGAACCTATCACACCTAGACTACCTCATGAGGACATTCTTAGATAATGTATTAGTTCATCTTCCACTATCAATGATCCTATAGTGACATTTCCATTCTCTTCCTTCTTGATGTTCACCTCTACCTCTGTTATGGGTGGAGGGCTTCTCCCTTCCCCCTCTCATTTCTTTCCTACTTTTGGTGATGCGTAGAATTTTATCTTGTTATTTTTAGGGCCATGATCAATAGTTTAGTTTATGTTATTTTATGTTTGACCTCTTAGAGATTAGCTTATAGGAGTTTCTCTGGCAATCCTATAGTCCGTCACCACTAGTTCTACCTTTGCATCCGATTGACCTACCCTTTTGGTCATTCATGGACATTAATAAAATTATCTTATATCATATTTAATGCCAGCAAATGATTTTCTCTTTCTGTGTTCCAACAAAATCCCAAAATACCCTGACAACTTCTTACACTGAATTCCCAGGTATAACCTAATAACTTCCTGAATGGAATTCCTAGGTCTAACCTAGCAACCTCCTAAAACCAAATTCTAAAGAAAAATCTAACAAATTCTTGGAAATGGAAACTAACAACTACTAGAATTAACATATTATACTTTTATCTAGTGATTTGATATTGTGGGGTCTATGTTGCCCTATAATCCGGGTACCATGTGTCAACCTGACTGTTGTTTGGGAATTCCACCCTAGAATTGGTGTGTTGTAGAATTAAGAAGAATTCTGTAGTGGCCCTAAGGAAGTGATTATGGAGATTCTACAACTATCTTTAATCATTCTCTGTAAGGAATTCCATGGTAGGTGTTAATTCTACACAAAATGTTGATGAACATCGATAACCTTCAATATATCATAATTGGAGAGAAATAAGACATTTATTCAAATACTTCATAGAGACTGTCAAACACATTAATTTGCAATGAATTACTTATTTAAATCCAAATTTATATAATAAGGTTGTTAAGCAATCTAGAAAATTGGATGTGTTAGGTTTTTTATACTCGTGAAAATGTCAGTGGAAGATGAGAAAACCAAGACATTTATGAGGTTCAACATCATCCCCAAAGTAAAGGAATTGTACACCCTTGTGAAATAAATTTGTCTATGCCATTCTTATCTAATTTCCGCGAAATCATAAATTTCAAATGGGTTTGTGCATTTTTTATTTTATGATAGCCCATGATTGATTCAATTTACTCCAATTGTTCACGTTCACTTTCTACATTTATTGGACCAGTGCTCTTCTAGTTCAAAATTGGATAGCATAGTAAGGGAAATTTGAATCCAAGTCCTATCCAATATATTTCAAAATGATTTACAAAGCTAGTGTAAATGTGAGCCCTGAATATAGTTGGTTTGAGATTTGGAATTGAGTTGGGTTCCCTTCTTTTAAATTCTTATGTAAGTTCATTCCTTCTCATTTAGGAATTCATAGCATGGTCACTTCAAGTATCAACAAATTATTTGGAATTCTCTGATAATTGTTGTTATTCCATTACCCATTGGGTCTAATAATGTGAAGCGTTTCAGTAATGCCTATAGATAGCCTCTGATGGGACATGATCTCTTCTTAGACAAGCAACTCAACCTTGGATTTGTAATCATTATGGGTCCACAATTATTCAAACCTTTGAATTTCATTTTACATAATAGAGATAAATTCCTTAAAATACCATCCTCCATAAAAGGATGAGGAGTCCATCTTGTGAGCTCATGTAGGACATAATTGTGTAAATATAACTCATATTCTAAGTTCCGCCTCTCAGGAAGGCCTATGAAATATACAAAAAATACTTAGTTCATCCACATTAACAATTGGTAGATTTGAAGCATTCCTCTCCAATAAAATTTGAACCATTTCTCCTTAAAATAGAAGGCATACACTTTGGTAGGTGGCCTATATTTTATCTCAAGCCTTGATTTTCGCCATCCAAATTGATTCCTTTGATTTGAAAACACAATTTGAGAGCTAAATGGATACTCACATTCAACGGCCGAAGCTCGTTGTTGGTGTGAGGTACTAAACCACATGCCCCTCTTGAATGGTAAGCTAGAGCAACATAACTCTCATGTTTATCGAATGTATGAAGGTGCCTAATTTTAGTTGATATACCTTTTGGAATCAATTGTAACTAATTTAGGAATGGTTCCTTTAATGCAGAGCATAAGGGTGTAAGCATCACAAGAAGAATATTCTAAGTGATTATTGTAAGCATCATAGGAAGAAGCTTCTATGTAAGCTTCTCATGAGGTTAGAAAGTTACTATCCAAGTGTTTAATCATTCACATTAAATTTTTTTGAGAGGACCTAGAATTTTCAAGATGAAGAATTTATGTTTCATTAATGGAGGATCCAAGCCAATTTATTTTTGGTAGAACAAGGACTAGAAGTAGTGAAGAAACGTAGAGGATTCACAATAACTTGCAATGCAGAAAACTGCTACCTAAGTACAACAATCTAAAATTATATTTTTTTACTTTTGGAATCTTAAGCCCTAGATAAGGCAACTAGCTTCATATAAAGTAGGAATTGCCAAGATAAGTTATGTGCTACATGTTCCATGGTATTTTATAACTGAATCGGGGTTGGTACTGAAGTTAGGGGCATTTAGAGAGGATAGCTTACAATTTTCAATTATTATAAGGGGCAATATTTTCCTACTTTAATTGTCACTTCCCTTATACTGGAAGCCTACATAAGTGATCTTCTCCCTAGTCGGATGGGTAGATATTATAGAAAAGTTGAGTGTATATTATTTAAGTCATAAAGACTTCCCGACATGGAGGAATTAATCAAAGAACCACCACCCATGAATTGCAATATAACTTTCTTGATCATGGCTATGATTACTATGAACATGGCATTGAAACTGTATGTTGATTTATGGATTCTCGTAGTGTGTGGTTATACTAAATTGTGTAGAAATTTCACTGTAGGTTAAACTGATTATGCAATGTACTAAAGAAAAATACTTAATCTACTTCTACCATCAAACTTGCGGAAGCTTAATCGATTTTGAGCAAGATCAAATAGAACACATATAATAGAGAAGAAGATTCAATCACACATGAAACACAAAAGAATACTCTGGGGAAAGTGTTAGCTAAAAATCCTGTTATCTATATTATCATACAAGTGGAAATATCTCAGGATTACACAAAGCTTTAGCTCACAAGCTATCCAGCTCTCAGTACAATCCGTCACTGCTGCTCATAGATAGTCAAATACTTCTCACAAACCTTCTCCTTTGCCCTCCAAGCCTCCTATTTCCTTGTGCAGTTTCTCCTGGGTCCTCAAGCTGCCACCTGTGTCTAATTACCTCACACACTGCTCACTGACCTCTGAAATAACTGCGCAATCCTGAAGGAGATAATTCCTTCTGCATGGATGAGTTTCCTATATTGGAAAATTCCTCCAACTAATAGTACACTGTCCCTTCCTCTGATCTCAACTGGGTCTCTGGCTGAATTGACATGCATGAGTTATTTATGAGAGAATATTTAGTTATCTGAAGTGTAGCAATTACATGCGTGCATGCATTAACTAATTGAACTCACAATTAGTTCCACAAACTGTTGGAACTAATCTAACTGGACTTAACTTTGTTAACTAAGCTAATTAATTACAACTCAAAGTAAAACTCATCCTAATCACTTTAATTAAGGGATAACTTCCTCAATCAAAGGGAAAATTGTTGCATCATGCTGCCCACTGTGGAACTGCAATTCAGTTAATGAGAATTAAGTAACTGATCTCCCAACTAACCTCCCTATTGGGCTAGAAACATCCTTTGATGCAAAAGCTTCCTCTGCCACTCCATCTACATCTGTCTCTACCCACTCAGCCAATCCTGCTACTCCTTGTCAAGGCTCCCGTAGCAAGGTCTAATCAAAGAGGCTGGGTACCTCAAGGATCATACCCCTATTTTTCGCCCCACCTCACACCTGGAGGTATGGATGCATGTGATCCCTCTGCCCACTTCGATTGAAATTTCCTCGTACTGGAGGTCTTTGCATGAGTGGATGCCTCCACTTGGTCTCCTCTTAACTTCTCTAGTTATGGCTGCTCCACAACCTCTTGAAGCTGCTTCACCAATTGTGGCTCCCCCACAATTGTCTGAGACTTCTTCTGGCGTTGCATGTTGAGAGGTAATGTACTCTCCCTCTCAACCACCAAGTCTCCAACATTTTACTTGCTCCTCAATGCTTTGCATGCATCTTGAACCTCAAGATCATACAAGTTCTTAGCTAGCACACCAATTTGTTTCATCTTTCCCGCCGTCACAAAATTTTCTGGAAAAAGCGCTGATTTTAAATCAGCGATATCTCCCTCATCTGAACTCCGATTCAGCCGATTTTTTTTTTTTTGAATTTGGTTATTTTTTCGCAAGGAATCTAGATTTGCTATTTGTTTCTGAAAATTTTTCATATCTGCTCTGCAAACTCGCGGCCCAGTTTTTTTTTCTTACTTCGAATTCTCTTCTTCGTATACTATTCACTGCTTTGATCACCTTTGCTCTGATACGTGTAGAAATTTCACCACAGATCACCTGATAATGCAATATACTAAAGAAAAATACTTCATCTACTTCTACTATCAAGATTTTCGAAAACTTAATTAATTTGAGAAAGATCAATCAAAACACATATAATAGAGAAGAAGAAATCATACACATATGAAAAACAAAAGAATACTCTGGGGAAAACCTCAGCTAAAAATCCCGCTATCTGTATTATCATACAAGTGGAAATATCTCAGGATTACACAAAGCTTTAGTTCACAAGCTATCCAGCTCTCAGTACAATCCCTCACTGCTGCTCATAAACAATCAAAGGCTTTTCAAAAACCTTCTCCTCTACCCTCCAAGCCTCCTATTTCCTTCCGCAGTTTCTCCTAGGTCCTCAAGCTGCCACCTGTGTGTAATTACCTCACACACTATTCACTGACCTCTGAAATAACTGCACAATCCTGAAGGAGATAATTCCTTTTGCATGGATGAGTTTCCTGTATAGGAAAATTCCTCCAATTGATAGTACATTATCCCTTCCTCTGATCTCAAGTGGGTCTCTGACTGAATTGACATGCATGAGTTATTTATGAGAGAATATTTAGTTATTTGAAGTGTAGCAGTTACATGCATGCATGCATTAACTAACTGAACTCACAATCAGTTCCACAAATTGTTGGAATTAATCTAATAGGACTTAACTCAGTTAACTGAGCTAACTAATTACAACTCAAAGTACAACTCATCCTGATCACTTTAATTAAGGGATAACTTCCTCAATCAAAGGGAAAATTGTTGCATGCCTTCACATAGACTTCATGTTTGATTTTCTCCAACTAATTAACTCAAGATGAGTTAATTAATTATTTTACAAACAACTGCTAAGATCAAATTCAAATTTTAATTCTCAATTTTAGTTCAGGGACTAATTAAAATTGGAATCTATCCTAAAATGCTATTTATAGCAATGGTATTTTTATCATTTCTATTTTATCATTCCTTGTTGCTATATCCAACACTGGTACTTGAGATGTTATTTATAGCATTTCTTGTTGCTATTTTCAACAAATTGTTGTCTTTTGTATGATACAATGATGTCAGCAAATGATGAAACAAGTGTTGTGATGAAGGGGATAACTCATAAGGCTTGTGATTAGTTGATGAAGCTTGTAAGACTTGAAGAAATAAAGATATTTGGCAGCATATTATGAGAAAAACAAAGGATAATGAGAAAGGATCATGACAAATTAGACCATGGAGATGAAATTTACAAGTTTAGTCATGGACCAGAGCATGGAGAACATGGGTATGGTGCCAATGATGGAACATATTTTAGTTGTAAGATGAACAGGAAGAGAAAAGAACAAAATGATGATGAGTATGAACATGATATGGAATACCCTTCAACTTCAAAAAATCCAAGAGTTGTTTGGTCAGTGGAGTTGGATCAACAATTTGTCAATGTTGTTAATACATTGGGAATAACCAATAAGAAACATTCCTATTTAGAATTTTAACTTTGAAAATTTATCTTTTTAATGTATGACCATTGATATAACGAGTTACTTCTTACCAAAATGTATTTCTTTGCTACTCATTTCCTCTAGAAGAAATTTATATTCATTTTAATTGGAATGTGGTTCTATGCAAACAATTATTACATTTACAAGTAAATCAATTTTCTTTAGAGGATAATTTTTCATGGTTATCTCTGAATAATAGGATTTTTTCATAGGCCTTTTCTTGTTGATATGATTTCTTTGTCGTACAAAAGCGTTCCAAAGTGAATATTGGAGCTTATGAATTTTCAAGGATTGACATGAGAAAACATTGCAAGCCATCTATAGGTGTAGTTGAGTTTCTACCATATTTTTTACATATCTAAAACCGAGTCACCTTTCATGCTTAGAGTTTGGATTTCAATCTCTAGATATGTTGCATTCTTTAATTTTTTATGATTTTGTTCTTTCTATATGTCTCTTTGTTCTCTAATTAAATATGTGTATAACTTGATTAAACAGAGCAGTCATACATGACTCACATATTTGACTGACTTGATTAACATTAAAGCTTGTTTTTTGATGGTGTGCATTTTCTTTTTTAAATAATCTATAGAAATAAAGACTGTACTTGAAAAGGCTTAGTGGCATGGTTAGTTAGCAGGGTAGCATGGACAATGCATTTGGAGGAGGCATAGAATCTTTGTTTCCTTCTCTTTTCCAAGTGGATGGAATTGGTGATTTGTAACATCTTGATTTATCTGGAAAACTTTCTGCTCATGTTCTTAAATCATTGCAAGAAGGGGTTCTGGGTATATTAAATGGTTTAGTAGGCTTGGGTTTGCCATGTCTAAACCCCTTTGGAATTCTCCATTTTTCCTATCTTCTAGTCCTTGGGAAAAATGAAAGAATTGGAGGATCTCAAGGAATTGCACCTGTAAATAATCCAGGGACTACATTCCCTTGTTTATCGACTCGAATTGAACTAGATCAATTACAACAAAAACAAAAAATTTCTATACTTAGAGATATAATTTATCCTCTTGACGATCTTGAAGGATTTCACACAATGTAGTGGTAGCTGACAACTACAAATAGTCTTCCGATTGACCTAGGTGGAGGTAGCAGTGGAAACATCTCATTGAATTTAACAAATAATAATTTGGTCTTGCAATTGATGCAACAATAACAACAAAAGCATGGAAGGGGTTTGACCACCTTAACCACTGAAGGAACTGTTGGTCAAAGATTGAGGGAAAGTGATATTAACATGGTGCAACTAGGGTAATGGTGCAATAGTGTCAGGGTTAGCAATAAATGCATGTTCAGTGGGTGGCCCTCTAAGTAGTACATGTTTATGTGTGCATAATTTAAGAGAAACAATTTTAAATTCATCGAATGTTGATTGTATATAAATGGAAGTTTTTGTTCCTCTTGTCAATTTCCTTGTAGGTCCTAACTCTCATCATCTTAACCCAACAAGAGATATATTCATGTCCTCTATTAATGCACTGAATAAAAACACTGGGAACATAAGTGAAGTTGTGCCATTTGACAATAGAAGACCTAAGCTTCCAATTCTTCGTAATATGCATGTTGGTCTTAGACATGATATGAATTAGATTGTAAAGAAGACATGCAAAATCATAATCAAGATTTGGGAACCATTTCAAATCCTCTATTAAGTACGAGTTTGAGTCGAGCATCTCTTATTAATAAAAAAGTTGTGGGAAGATATATTGCTCAACTGTAGGGGCAGAACACTCGTTTTTGTGATCAAAAGATGAATTTGGATTTCAAACTCCTAGTGAATACAATGTTCCAAGGTTGGTGGAAAATGTGAAAGTGAGTAATCCATTGTAGATAGTGCATTGCTCAAAATGTACTTACTCTCAAATGTATGATTTTAATTTTTTACATATCAAATTTGATTTTGAATACATGATCTTTCTCTGGCACTCCAAGCAACATGTCCCTGAGGACAGTTAGGATCCATGGAAGCCTTTCAAAACTTGGTTTCTTAACCTCATATTGAGTAATGAAGCAATCAAATAAGGCAGTGGTTATCTCAAGTTGTTCTTAAACCTCTTGTTCAAAAAATTGAAACCATTCATAGCTAAGTAATATATTGCTCAAAATATACTTACTGTCAAATGTATGATTTTAATGTTTTACATATCAGATTTGATTTTGAATATTGACTTGTGTTATTTCCAAGATATATTATGCAAATGGCAGCAAAGCTTGGGATTTATATCACCTTAACATAAGTAAGTATTAATGTACCAAATTATGGAGTATCTTCTACTACTTCATCTCATAATGTTTCTAGTGAGTGGTTGACAACATTTATCGTTGATCAGGATGGAGTTCTTCATCAATTGTGTACTACTCTCATAGAAGCATGAGATGCTCCTCCTAGTAAGTTACAATACTTAAAAGTGTTGGGTGCATATTTTATGTTGTTAAAAGTTTGAGCACTACTTTATAAGTCACTCTAAAACCTCAATGGTTCTATCTCTGATGAGTTCTCTACAAGCTCAATCTTTAATTCCTTGATTTTGGGTCAGGTTTAAGCTTGAAATGTTTAGGTTTCAAAGAAATAATGTAACACTTTACCTTTTAGCATGTTTTTTGTTTGGCACATTTGAAGAATTTCTATTGAAATTGTATACTTTGTATCTATAATTATTGTGTGTTTCATTCTATATTGAATGTAGCTCCACAACCATATTTACTGGGCCTTCAACCTACAAAAGAGAAACCTTTCAATCCTCATATTCAAGAATGTTTGGATGTTGTGACTGAGCATCCAAGTTTGTGTGCATTAATGCAAGGAGAGTGGGTTAAGGGGTTGCTACCACAAAGTAGTGTTCATGCAGATTACACAATACAATGGATTAAAGTTAAAAACATATTTAAGCGTGATTTTGAGTAATACCAGTCTGGCTTGCTAACTTGCTCAATCAAGTGGTAACTTCCAAAGTGCAATTATATGGGGAAATGTGCAAAACTTGCAAAAGGAACATGTGTGCTAGTTTGAGGGAAGAGGGGAATTTTTATAACAAAGTAAACAAAATATGGACTCTGGAACTGCCCATAGATTCACATCTTCTTATGTATCTTTTCTATTCACTTTTGGAGCATCCGTAGTGGATGTTGCATGTGGAAACTACTTCTTATCCAAATACACAATCAAGCAATAATGCTTTATTTGTCAGTATCCTATTGCCCAAAGAAATATTTCTAGAGAAGTATGTTGCAATTTTGTCCTCTGTCCCTATTATTTTTTATCCTAGAGCATGTGTGCTAATAGTGTGAAAGAAGAGTTTTTGTGTTTTTGCACTATACTGGGATAAAATGTTGCAGATCTCTCTTCAGGTACATTGACCAATGTTAAATTATCTGGGGTCTGGTCCATATCAATGGTCTAGTTTGGAGAGGTGAGATGTGGGTGTCGACAACATTTCCCTATTCAATACTCCCATTGCAAATAGATTTCCATGACGTCAAACTACTTGATCCCTTCTAGGATCACAAGTACCATGCCAAAGCACATCCCTTGGGACAAACAATTTTCAACACAATGGTCTAGACCAAGGTCTTGTATTACAAAGGAGGAAATACTAAATGAAAGAGAAGCTTGAAGAGTTTCTGGCAAATGTGGAAGAAAAACTGTCAGAGTTTGTGTTAAAGGAAACAACACCTTCAAACCAAGGTTTTACAATGCCATCACCAAGCCTTCATCGACTAGGTGGTAGCACTCCAAGTCCTATTCCAAATTCATATCTTTCACTAGCACTCCAAGGAACACCTCCTTGAGGACAATTAGGATGTATCCAATCTCACACAAGTTTAATGCAACACCTAAACAAGGAGATGGTGACCTCCCCCCTTCGATGTCACTGGAGAAATCCATGGAAGCCTTTCAAAAATTAGGTGCTTAACTTCATATTGAGTAATGGAGAAACCATATAAGGTAATGGTTATCTCAAGTTTTGCTTAATCCTCTTGTTCAAAAAATTGAAACTAGTCATAGCCAAGTAACATATTGTTCAAAATATACTTACTCTCAAGATTCAAATGTATGATTTTAACTTTTTACATATCAAATTTGATTTTGAATACAAGATCTTTCTCCGACACTCAAACAAGCACCTCCATGAGGACAATTAGGATGTCTCCAATCTCACAAAAGTTTAATGCACCACCTACAAAAGGAAATGGTGATCTCCCCCCTTTGATGTCATTAGAGAAATCCATGGAAGCCTTTCAAAACTTGGGTGCTTAACCTCATATTGAGTAATGGAGCAATCAGATAAGGCAGTGGTTATCTCAAGTTTTGCTTAATCCTCTTGTTCAAAAAATTGAAACCATTCATAGCCAAGTAATATAATGCTCAAAATATACTTACTCTCAAATGTATGATTTTACTTTTTTACATATCAAATTTGATACTGAATATTGATTTGTGTTATTTCCAAAATAGGTTATGCAACTGGCAGTAAAGCTTGAGATTTCTATCACCTTAACATAAGTAGGTAGTAATGTACCAAACTGGAGTCTCTTCTACTGCTTCATTTGATAATGTTGCTAATGAGTGGCAGACAATATTTACCATTGATGAGGATGGAGTTCTTCATCAATTCTGTGCCACTCCCTTACGAGCACGAGATGCTCCTGCTAGTAAGTTACATTGCATAAAAGTGTTTGGCGTGTATTTCATGTTGTTATTTAAAATGTTGTATTGTTTTTAAAATGTTGCAAATCTTATTAGGCACTAAATTTTTTACCATGGCTTAGTAGTTCTGCACCATAGTCACCATTCTCACTGTGGCGTGGGAAATCAATTAGGAAGCATGGTTTAGAAATTTGCTATTTTATAATTTGTGATCTTCATGTTGTATATGTTAATAGCTATTCTCATACATGCCTTGATGACCTAGATCATTTTCATTTTGTGTTTTCTTGTAATTCCAACTTACCGTGGCATTATATATTAATCTTGTTCTTCTATTTCGAGAAACAATTCATGATAAAGTACTTTAAAATTTAGATTGGTAGAAATAATCCAATGACCAAGGACCATACTAATGTAGGATTCAATATCTACTTCTTACACATGACCTGAAACCACCTAAGTGAGAAAATTATCTTCTATTTTTACTTCCTAAGTTATGTCCAGGGAAAACTTTGCATATGAACAGAGCTCTTGTTACCTATAGATTGTTGTTAAAGGTTAACAAGTTTTCAAGTGTTTCTGTGACAAAGTGCTTTTCATAAATTATTGTAGGGAACAAATGGTTATTGAATTGATAGAGGCTATAGGCATCCTACAATACATTGCTTGTGAGTACATTGTTTTGGCTTCCTATCTTATAGATTTTAAACTTTTTTCAGGGTTAATAGAATAGATCGTAAGTTGGAATATGACTAGTATTGTTAATTTTTCTAATTGTAGATGGGGTTGTCAAGGTGCTATAGATAATAGTAGGATTATTGTTCCCCGCAGGTATTTTGCTATCTTAAAAGTATTTTTGTTCCAGTGAATGACATATTCAAATGGTTATGATGTTTTCCAAACCCCTCCTTGAGATTCAACAACAAGATCAACATCAAACAAACCTACACAAACATTTGTTTTTGTAGAAAATCAACAAGAACTTTAGGGGTTAAGAAAGAGGAATATTGAGGAGGGGAATACAGACTTCCCTTGAAATATTGGTAGTATAAAATAGCCACAAATATTAAATAAATCATCAAATCCATCCCCCTCATATCTATTAGCACCTGTACAATAATTTCCTTCTAAAAGTTCTCATGGACTAAGGCCTGGTCAATATTAATGGTTTGGATTAGAGAGGTGAGATATGGGTGTTGGAAACATTTCCCCATTCACTACTCTTATTATAAACAAATGATCAGGATCTCAAGGTACTCAATCCCTTCCAAGATTGCAAGTAACATGCCAAAGAACGTCCCCTTGGGACAGACAATTTTCAATACCATGCTCTACAACAAGGCCTTGTCTTACACAGGAGGAAATACTGTTGGATGAAAATATTGAAGAGTTTCTGGAAAATGTGGAAGAAAAATTGTTAGATTCTGTGTCAAAGGTAGCAACACCTTAAAACTAAGGTCTTACAATGCCATCACCAAGCCTTCATGAAATAGATGGTAGCAACCCAAGTCTTGTTCCAAATTCAGGATATTTCTCTAGCACTCCAAGAAACACCTCCCTGAGGACAACTAGGATGTCTCCAATATCACAAAAGCTTAATGCACCACCTAAACAAGAATATGATGACCTCCCCCCTTCGATGACAATGGAGAAGTTTATTGAAGCCTTTCAAAACTTGGGTTCTTAACCTCATATTGAGTAATGGAGCAATTAGATAAGGCAATGGTTATCTCAAGTTTTTCTTAATCCTCTTGTTCAAAAAATTGAAACCAATCATAGCCAAGTAATATATTGCTCAAAATATACTTACTCTGAAATGCATGATTTTAATTTTTTACATATGAAATTTGATTTTTAATATTGATTTGTCTTATTTCCAACATAGGTTATGAAAATGATAGCAAAGCTTGGGATTTCTATCACTGTAACATAAGTAGGTAGTAATGTAGCAAATTATGGAGTCTCTTATGTTGCTTCATCTGACAATGTTTCTAATGAGTGGCAGAAAACATTTACCGTTGATGCAGATGAAGTTATTCATCAATTATGTGCTACTCTCATAAAAGCATGAGATGATCCTCCTAGTAAGTTACATTACTTAAAAGTGTTGGGGTGTGTATTTTATGTTGTTAAAAGGTTGAGAACTATGTTATAAGTCACTCTAAAACCTCAATGTTTCTATCTCTCTTGAATTCTCTACAAGCTCAATGTTTAAGTCCTTGATGTTGGGTCACTTTTAGGCTTGAAATGTTTAGGTTTCAAAGAAATAATGCAATGCTCCACCTTTTAACATGTTTTTTGTTTAACATATTTGAATAATTTCTATTCAATTGTATTCTTTGTATCTATAATTATTGTGTGTTGCATTCTATCTTGAATGTAGCTGCACAACCATATTTACTGGGCCTTCAACCTCCAAAAGAGAAACCTTTAAATCCTCTTATTCATGAATTTTTGGATGTCATGACTGGGCATCAAAGGTTGTGTGCATTGATGAAAGGAGAGTGGGTTAAGGGGTTGTTACCAAAAAGTAGCATTCGTGCATATTTCAAAGTACAACAGATTAAAGATAAAAACACATTTAAGTGTGATTTTGAGTAATACTAGTCTAGCTTGCTGATTTTATCAATCAAGTGGTAACTTCCAAAGTATAGTTCTAATTTGTATGGGAAAATGTGTAGAACTTGCAGAAGGAACATGTGTGCGAGTTTGAGGGAAGAGGGGAATTTTATTAAAAATTCAACAAAAGATGGATGCTGGAACTAACTATAGATTCACAACTTCTTATGTATCTTTTATGTTCACTTTTGGAGCATCCTTAGTGGATGATGCATGTGGAAACTACTTCTTATCCAAGTACACAGTTAAGAATAATCCTTTGTTTATCAGTATCCTGCCACCCAAAGAAATATTTCCGGAGAAGTATGTTGCAATTTTTCCCTTTGTTACTATTTTTTTTTTTAATTATCTTGGAGCATGTGTGCTAGTAGTGGGAAAGCAAAGTCGTCATGTTTTTGCACTATACTGGGATGAAAAGCTGCAATTCTCTCTTTAGGTACATTGACCAAAGCTAAATTATCTAGTTTGAATGAGATCAATTTGCTCACATATAACTGGAATAAATCCTTGTTGGATTTTGTGTAAATCCTACTAGAAAATATGCCTAGAAAAGCTCCAAAACATATAATAGATAGACTACCATTTGCATATATTAGGGTGAAGGTAAAACAATCAACAATGGTTTTAAAGGTTTTTATGTGAAACTACGACACAATGATTTTAATTGAGCATCAAATGATAAATAGATGAAATTTTCATTTTTTCTCTATTATTTGGATCCTTTCTGCTATCAGTTAAATATAAGCATTGAATTTGACCCAAAGTACAAATTCAAGAGACCAAAGTTTATGTACATTTCTATGTATGATACGCATGAAACTAATACGTATGAGACTGATACGTATGGAACAAGAATATAGAAGTTAATGAAAAAAAAGATGCATAATATTTGTAGAATATGAGTGAACAAGGAGTCTACTCATGTAGGCTCATTCAAAGATGGCTTCCACAAAGAGAAAAAGGTGATAGGATGACTCTTCTAACAAAAAGAAATATACCCATCCTACAAATGCATCTCCCAATTTGAATCATGTTTATGAAAAGTGGCTCTTATACAATGAATTATTTTGTCACTAGGGATATGACACACAAATCCCCCTTCCCTAACTCTAGTTACCCACTTCAATTGGCTCTCTTTTCTCATATCCTACATTATTAACCAACCCCATGCCAGCCTTGCCTTCAACCATACACATCTCCTTGTACTCTTTCTCCTTCAAACATACGTTGTTGGAATCCAATAATCTTCATAGATGATCTACAAAGTTCTTAAATATTTCTATGAAATCAAGAGACGAATGGTCTATATCATTATCAATCAAGAAAAATACTTGGGGATTTATGTCCTTTATGAATTTTATGAACTTATCACATGGGTGAACTGATGTTAATTGATTGTATTTTACTTAATTTTTGTCCAATCCCTCTCCTAAGAGTTGATGAAGAGAAAATTGTGCACAGATAGCTAATGCTTTGTATTGTTTGACCCCTAGGGCTTTCACTAGTAAGGAAATCCAGGGGTTGTGCAATGAAATTGAATTTGATATCAAGATTCAAAGTATTTTCATACCTCTTTAAATGGTTAGGGACGTCATTGGAAGGAGTGCCAACTGAAAAGGGTTCCCTAAGAGTGTCTAATATGATAGTTAGCCTTTGGAGACTAGGAGGCCCAAGTGGTCTTCTAGCCAATGCCTCCATGAATGTGGGCCATTTTATTCCATGAGAAACACCAATATCTATTACATGAAGAGATTTATTGGTCTTGTCTTCAAAGGCTTTGAGAAAATATTTATTGGCTATGGTGTACTATTAATCAAGGTTGTCATTGATGTCAATATGAAATTGTTGAAGTTGATTAAAACACTAGTAATGTCCTAAACCTAAGTGATTAAAAACCCTAGCCTTGACCTATTAAGAAACCCTAAGTACATACCCTTGGTACATGATAAACTCTTTCTCTTGTTGAAGCAAGTCTAACTTGACAAACCCTAGCTATAGCATGGTTAAACCCTATATGTGTTGAAAAACTCCAAGTGCATATCCCTAGCTTGACTATAAAACCCTAAGGGTTTCCATAAAATATATTCTTGGAAGAAAAAATGGACATTAGAAAATCTCTCTCTCTCTCTCTCTATATATATAAAGGATATCTATATATATATATATAGGCCAATACTATACCATAGATTGGCATTTATATTTATTAGACATATATACATTGGAAATATATGTTCCTTTTATCTTGGCAAGCATATCCCTCATTGGTTTTCTTGTTTATCTCTTGGTGGTCCCTACCTATTCATAATAGCAGTGTTGACTACAACAGTCCTCTCCCTCGATGGTCCACTACACCTCAACAACATGACATTCCTACATCCCCACAACTTTGACAGTTAGCAAATTTGCTCCCATGTTTCGATCTTGATATCAACAATAAATAAGGGGTGTGGATTTGTCAACGTGCATTAGGAGGTAACTCTCCCATTTGACCCCACAAAAAGTTAAAACCACAGGTCGAAAAAAATGCAAGTCAGCTCCAATTTAATTATGTAGCCTCACAAGTTTGTTGCCCTCTTCTTGACAGTCACGTCATTCCAAATTCATTGTCTCTCTCTCTCTCTCTCTCTCTCTCTCTCTCTATATATATATATATATATATATATATTATTTATTTATGCGTATCAAATGACACTAGTGAAATTGGTCAGATATCATTAAGGGCAGGAGTAATAAAATAAGAGTGAGGATAATACATATCAAAACCTAGCATCGAGGTCAAATCGGTAAAGAAGATAACCACAAAGTCGAAAACAAGATTATTAGTTCACATCTCGTGAACTATAAGGACAAAATTTGGTAGAAGTCTTCTAAATTGTGATTGGGTATATATTTGTCCAGATTTGTTGCTCAAAAGCACAGATTCATAAACATGTGAAAGACTTGGATTATCAACTAGTGGAGGCTCGGTTCTAGGACTCAATCCTGTAAACATAACCTCGAGCTAGTAAATCTATGATACTTCGACTTGAGGACAAGAAGGCTCAGATTTATTCGAGAGGCTCATTGAAGCTCGAATAATGGACAATTATCCTTGGAACACTTGGACAGACATGTGATGTTCCTTGTCAAGGTTTAATTTTGATATTGGATAGTTGTTTGTGGATCAGTCTAATAGCTTAAATATTTAAGCCCTATCCACTATGCTTCACCTATGGAACAATCACATTACCTCAGACTTGAAGCATTTATAGAAGCTTGGTTTCCTGTGGGTGTAAATCTCAGACTATAGTCACTCGTTAAGGCTCTCACCTATGGATGACTGGACTTAACTACAATCTGTGGACATTGATTTGAACTTGGTCCTTTATATACATGTGTATATCTATACTAGACCAATGAAGGAGGAGATAGCTACAAGGATAACACTCAAATATAGTCCAACACCTTAAGGTAACTGTGGTGGCATCACCAAGGCATATGAAGTCAATGGTGGAGGCCTAAATATTGAAGAACGTTGGACAATCAAGCTCTAATTGTTTTTGGAACTAATTGGACATATGAAACATTGAACAGTGTAGAATTTAGAAATTCATTGAAGACACCTTGAGGCATCATTGAATATAGTTTGGAGTTTTCTTGACACAAACATTGTTGAAGAACTAGAGTTGCGTTGGGGATATTATTGAGCATACCGTGGAGAGTCATCAAGAAACCCTCTTGGAGATATTTGTTGGAGCAACCTTTAGAGAAGACTTTTAGACATTGGAGACTTCTTGGAGCATCCTATTGAAGACACCTCGAAGGATTCCTGAAGACATTTTGATGGAACCCTTGGAGACCATGATGCATTGAAGACATCATGAGGTGGCCTTGAAAATTTTGTTTGGGTGACATGAAGAGTAGTGGTGATACCTTCTAAGAAGATAAGGTTGTCATTGATGAAGTAATGTGGAGGAGGCATTGCTGAAGATTGACAGGGATCATTGGAGAAGACATAGATAGCTATGAAGTATAACCACACATATCTTGACGAAGTAAAGCTAAGGGTTGGAGCCTTGTAGAAGACAAGGTTGGTGCCTTGGAAGATAGGGTTGGAGCCCTAGAGGATAGGAGTCCTCACGAAACTAGGTCAGAACTTGAACGAGAAATAGGGTTGGAGCCCTAGAGGTTGGTGCCTCGAATTGACAAGGTTGAAGCCTTAGAAATTCCAAGTTGGTGCATGGCATATTAGAGGTTGGAGCCTAGGAGATTGAAGATCAATGTCTTCAGCTACGATTGGAACCCCACATATATTGTACTTGATTTATTTTAAAGAATAAATTAATAAAAAAAATTATTCTTATTGTCCATTTTGTGTTCTAAATATAAAGTGATCTAACTGGTAAAAGTAACAATTGAAAAGAAATATTGATTCACCCCCCCCCCCCCCCCCCCCCCCCTGCCCCCTCAGTATTTCCAACACGGAAAACAAAAAATACCATGGAATTACCTCATGAAACTTGATGAGAGCCCTGTGAAACAACTTTGGATATGCAGAGAGGAATTTCGAGCAAGGAAGAGATGTGTTGGGATGTACGATCTTAGCAATGAAAACTCTCAGCCCATGTGCTACAAGTCTATGGTTTGCATCACTTGAGACTGATGCGAGATCATGGAAGGCCCATATGAGATGTTGAATGTGAATAATGTTATTGTTGGTTATAACCACTACACAAGAGTTTAGCAATTGTTCAACCCATATCGATTTGTTGGGAAGATTAGGTGGACTAATTTGACATCCATATTATTTGCCTTTGTTTTTGATATTGCTACTGTTGTTATTATTGTTGTTGTTGTTTCCTATGGTGTTAAAATCTAATTGATTGTTTGATTCTTCTCCATGCACAGAAATTAGTTTATTGGGCTAGGGAATGGTTTCCATGATCCAAAATCTCTCCTGTGTGGGGAGAGGCTGCAGTTTATTCAAAGACATTCTAGAGTTTTCCTTTAGTAGATTCAATTAAGACTCACTATTTTTCTCTTCTTCATTATCTTCTATAATCCTCCACATCATTTTTTATTCAACAAAGAAACAAATTAATCATTTTTTGTTTGATAAGAAAATGCACATAAGAAATATATTTTATCAACGTTGTCGAATGAACAAAAAAATTAGTAATAGAAATATCAGTAGTGCCTTATTCTCCATCATCTACCTAGAACAATATAATCCATAACATAGAGCTTTAAGGTGAGGGGAATTAAAATGGAAAGGAGAAACATATCTCATTTGAAGTTATTTTGATTTACTCAGAATCCGAAAATAATCCTTGAAGATCAACATAAATAACAGAAATAACAAGAGAGTAAATCTACTCCAATGTTATAATTGTATGCTTCAGAGCCTCTTCTAGTGAATGAGCCTCTCATATGAAAAATAGTAAAACAAATTTCATAAGTAGTTCAGAGTGTTGGTGTCTTCTCTAGTGGTCCACTTCCTAGAAAGGAACTTGTCTCCTGTGCTAGAATTTGCATGGAGATGGACGTGAGTAAATATCTCTCAACTAAAATGTTATAATTCTTTGCTTCAAAGCCTATTCCAGAGCATAAGCCTCTTATCTGAAAAATAGTAAAATAAATTTCCTAAATAGTTCAGAGAGTTTGTATTCTTTGTACGATGGTCCTCTTTAAGGAAAGGTGATTGTCCCCTATGCTAGAATTTGCATGAATATGGATGTGGTAAATATCTCCCCACTAAAATGACATTAACTTTAGATGAATTTAGTTGGACCCAACAAAGTTCTTTACTATTAAAAATCCAATTTTCATTGAAAAAATTTCATGAATTCAGGCATCTGCCTCCCTCCATTCTTAATGTTCCAAATGCATGGTTACAGGAAAAAGAGGATGTTCATTGGATTGTGGTAGAGTAGTTGAGATAACATGTGGTGGCATTAAATAATCAAAATTGAACCTCGAATAACAACATACTCATTTCAGAAAGTCTAGCAGCCTCACAATATATGTAGATATGTGATTATAGTAGCAAGTAAAATAACATTTGAACTACAGATTTGTATATACACAATGGAGGCCTCCACTAAATAGGTTATGTAATAGTGGGCTCTATAAAAGATCTCATATATTTTAGCATATTTAAACCAAAGAATTAGAAATATTGCAAAGAGGTATTAGTTTAGTGATATACATAGTGGAGGGCTCCAAACAATGAACAAGTTACTTAATCATGGGCTCCAAAATCGGATCTCATAGGTTTTAACAAATTTAAACCTAACTATTAAAAATATTCCAAAGACGCATTAGTTCAGTGGTGAGAAATTATTCCCCAAATATATGATGTGAACCTTAAAGCGAAGAGCCAAGGTACAATTCTCGAGTGAGTTTGGGAGAATAGATACCCATCATGATGACTTTCAGAGGGACAAGAATGGGTGTAAGTCCCAAGAAATTTCAACAAAAAATGACTTCCCCTATGAATTTCAAAGGAAAAACAGATACACACCCCTCATGACTTACAAAAGGACAATGATGGGTGCAAGTCCCAGGAAATTTTAGTAGAAGGGACTTCCCTTATGAATTTCAAAGGAGAAAAATAGATACACACCACTCATGACTTCTAGATGCATTAGTGAAAGTACAAGTCCTGGGAAATTTCCATAAAATGTGCATCCCTCAGAAATTTCGATTGGAAAAGACCTAATGCATCTTCCCCTAACAATTTTGGTGAAATATGTAAGTTTATTAAAATGAGGTGGGTGAAATATTATCACTCTCCTAACTCATAAAATATTTCTATCCACCAATTTTATACTCTTGTATATACATAATATCATATAGAGTGTACAATTTGATTTTCTCTTGCACTTTCCTACTCATGAGATTGTTCTCATTGATCTTTCAATTCATGCACATATCAATAAGGTTTATTTTTTTGTTTCTATTGCAGTATGAGTTTTGTTTGGCTGAGGTATTATTTTTGTTTTTTCTGATAAAGTGTATTCCTATTTATTCAGTTTAACCATCTTGTATTCAATTCTTTCAATGAGTGGGTATTGACTACACGATCCACAGGCAAAACAATTAATTTTTTTTATTTGTGCAAGATAACCAATTCTTTGCATACCTTTTCTTTTCACAAGTATGTGATTATCTGGGTCTAATTCATTTTCTTGTTTATGGAAGTATCATCTTGAATTTCTATGATGTATGTGGAAACTTGAAATGTTATATCTCTTTATGTGGAGGTACTTTGAAATTGGAATGCAAATGGATTTCTTAAAATATAATATAAGGAATTGAATATCCATTTATGCTTCTTAAACTGCATTGTAAAGAAGAGAGTTTTCCTCTAGTATTTTTACCATTTTATCACTACAAGAAAAAAGGACAATGGTGGGGTGGGGGGGGGGGAAATGTCACCATAAGCTCATTGGTGATGGTCAAAAGAGTCTTCGTCACAAAAAATTGAACTTCACCAAAGGGGGCGTCGCCAAAAGTATAGGTGTTATGGTGACATTCAAAGACCATCACCAATAATGATTTATAATGATGGATAACGACTATCACTATTTCATATGAGCAATGGTGATTGTTAGAAAATTATATATTATAGAGTAATGGAACACATAAAATATATTGCAGAAATACAAACATAGAAAACACATACAACAAGAGAGACATAGATATACGTGATTCACCCAATTTGTACTACGTCCACAGAGAAACAACCTGTCCTTCCTTTTATATTATCCGACAATCTAAAGAGATACAACCTACAACAGATTCGATGTAATTCCCTCTTCACTCTCACACAATCTCCTCTCTCTTTCTCACTCAGAGTACTGATCTTCATAGATGCAATACAATTCCCTCATATATAGTGAGGGGTTTCCTTCTAGGGAAAAAAAACTTAAATTAAACATAACTTCTACTACCAGATCTCCACCTAATGAATGACTCAGATTGACTATGAAATTACAAAATTTTACAAGGAAAATTTACATCTATTTTTAGCTTTGGGGGCACTTCCCCCACTCCCCCACTAGGGGGGCCTACCAAAGGTCGCAGCCTCCCCCCTGGACCCCCCTTGCAGCATAAATATTACGAGCCATGTTGCCGCCACATTATGAAATGGGTCCAATGCAGTGATACCTCTAAATAAAGAAGATAATCAGGCTCAATACCCAATAGTAATAGAACATAGACTCGGTCACAAAAAAATGAACGTCACCAAAGGTGGAGTCACCAAAAGTATAGGTGTTATGGTGACATTCAAGGATCGTCACTAATATTGGTTATAATGACGGATAGTGATTGTCACCATTTCATATGAACAATAATGATTTATTGTGATGGACCTTTCATGGAAATCACTATTGGTGCATATATATGGTGACATTCATAGACCATCACCAAAAGTGCATTGCCAAAAGTATAGGTGTTGTGGTGACATTCAAGGTTTGTCACAAATAATGACTATAATGACAGACAGTGACCTTCACCATTTCATATCAACAACAACAATTTATGGTTATAGACCTTTCATGGTCATCACTATTGATGCATATATATGGTGGCGTTCGTTGACCGTCACCATTTCATATTTTGGTGAGGGTCGAAAAGTGTCACCAGAAGCTCATTGGTGATGGGCAAAAGAGCCTCCATCACCAAAAACTGATCATCTCCATTCCATATGGATATTAGGGCATAATGGAATCGAACCACCAACCACCTGCTTGTATAGTAGGTGCTCTTCCATTGAGCTAACACCCTTTAAAGAATTAGACTTTTAAAAATTAGACCTTGAAACTTCATGAATAGTAAATTCTACAACTTCCAATAAATTAAAGTCTCGACAATCTTTTACTAAACAAGAAAAGCAACATCGAAGTTGCAGGTCTCTACCTAATTTATGGAAGTTATGAAATGTGGGTGGACGGAAAAATAGTTACATATAAGAGAATCAATATGTTCAGTTGAATATTCAATTAGAAGTTAAACTTTGAAGACATTTATAACCTATAAATGACCTATAACTAGCAAATGCACTAAATATTGTAAAGGAAATGTCATAAGTGGATAACATACGGAAAAAGAGCATCGATGAAGATAGATGAAATATGTTATAGGTTGAGTGAAAGAAAAATCTCAATGTTGTTGTTCTTGGGTGTTTAGGTATTTGAATGAGCTAACACCCTTTAAGGACTTAAACTTTAAAATTGTAAACCTTGAAACTTTATAAATTTTAAACCTTGAAACTTTATAAATTGTAAATTCGACAATTTTAAATAAATTATAAAACTTTGTAAAATATTGGAAAATATTTTACTAAACAAGTAAAATAGTATCGGAGTTGTAGGTCCCTACCTAATGGTTATGGAAGCTATGAAAAGTGGGTGGAGGGAAAAGTAGTTACATAATGTTGGATGAGTCAATGAATTTCATAGTTCTATAATATTGACTATGACTTGAACATAGGCTAAACTGTATTTACTAGTCATACATGTAAAAAGAAGGAGATTAGAAAGAAGGGACTAACTAGCATACTTGGTAGGCTTGCAGCTAAGATTGTTCTCTAAGAATTTCTTCCACAATGTAGAGGAATTTTGTTTATAGAAACTTCATTTGACTCACTCTTAGCTGAATTTAGTTTTTTTATGAGAGAAGCATCAATAAAATGCAAGAAGCCAAGCTAGATGGAAATTGAAGAGAAGAACATGTGCCCAATTTGGACAATTGGGCAGCCATGTGTAGAAAAGTTCTCAAGAGATCATGGCTAGATTCATTAGTAATGTGTTTATACTCTTACGAGCAAACAATTGATGTTAACCTAAGTAATGTTAGAGTAATTCTAGCATTAGTTGATTAAGAAAAAAACTTCCTTACCATATTCTTTTTACTTCTAAGTTTTATTCCTCTCTGCCTCGAGAAGAGGCCAATTAAGATGTTAAAATTTTTCATTGGCTAACAACAAGAAATGTCAACATTTGATAGGTGGAATTTTTATTATTATTATAATATTTGCATTAAAACATTAGGTTTGATGTGGTCTGATGTTTTAATTCCCATACAAGTATTAATAATAAACAACTGGCTTATTACTATAGTCCATGTTGCCTTATGGAAGGGACTAATAAGAGTTCCTAAATTTGTTTCTAAATATGTATGATTTGTTTTAGTTAGGGCCAAACCTAGTCAAATATTTTCAAGTTCAACCAAGATGCAATGAACTTAATTATGTTTTCCTAAGCTAGTCAACAAGATTGACCCAGGATTTTGAAAAGGAAGTTTGATAGAGATGACTGCTCTGACACATTTTGACAAATTTTCTCTTTCTGTATGTCTCAAAGAGAGAATCTGAACTAGCCTCCTCTTACCACAATGTGGCTAGATAAGCGAGACAAATCAAAACCAATAATATCCACTAAGAGATTGCAAGTGAGGGTAATTTATTCTGCCAAAAGATGCTCAAAATAGGGCATCAAAGTTGATCACCCAGTGTGCTACAAAGTACTACTATACGAATCCTATCTTCCTCATTGGTCAGTTCTACCATACTTCTACAGTATAACTAGGCATTTGTGGCAACCATTAGGGGGATTATTTATAGGTTCCTTATTTAATATCATTTATGGGGTCATTTTCACTTTTATGTTGTGTTTTTGTCATCTCTTTTGGGTTTGAGTTTATTCTTATTGCTCTCAACTCTTCAATCTCAAGGACAAGGGGATTCACAGGCTTCATAGTGTTTGGCTATAGGTCTTTTCATGGTTGGTAATCAACCATCCAAGGCCATCCAAGACCTATCTAGCTAAGAGCACGTTGACATATGGCTTTGCTAAATTTGTGGTAAACAGGATACAAGTGAAACACATATTTTTGGACTAGTTGTCTACAAGAGACTATTAGTAGGACATTGAAAAATCACAAATGGTTCCATGTGTTTCCATAACAAAGTAGAGTGATGCATATGCACTTTTAATCCATAGTGTATTATAACTGATATATGTGCAATTTGGAAGTTTCTATTGCACATTCAAATACCAAGTGCACTATTTATTTTCATTAACAGAGCTAACAACACTAATTTCTTAGGTCGTTGCTTGACAACAGTCTGGTATTCCATATTAACCACTTAAATATGTTTAATATGATGCTCAATATAACCACTTCAGATTTCAAAGGTTGATTCTTTTGCTGGAAATTAAAGCATAACTCATTGGAAGAAAATTTTAATGGAAACTCATACATAAGTAGTGGCTTGAATCTATCATTTGATATGTTTGATTTCTAGGTTCATGAATTTTATTCGACATCAAATAATCTCACAACAAAGTTGTACTAGATAATATCAACCCCTACAGGTGGCTTCTTCATTTGTTCTATAGTTCAGAAATTTGTGCAGGACTCATCTCAACTTGGAATACTGTATAGTCATGACAATGAATATCCACATTATCAAGTTGAATGGTCTCTATATCTATCCTGTAAGCATGTGCACAAATACATCATACACTTCAATTTTTAGCAATATGTAGTGAAGTCATGGTGAACTACATTTGGTTTTCTTCTACTATAGATATGATGAGAAATGCCATGTGAAAACACGTGAAATGATGGAAAGAAAATATATTCAGACATATATAAGATATCAATTAAAAGGGTCACATCAGATAAACTTACTCAAAATATCAGATGACATGAAAACATCAAGTATAGCACGATGTTCAAATTTCTTTTCACTAATATAACTCATACTTTGGTTAGTCCAAACATTCATAATAGTGTGTTACATACAATCACCTTGAACATCATAAAAAACAAGGTAGCTATAGATAGAGGACTTTGTTTTGGAGAATTTAGCATCTATGGATAAACACTAATTCACTAGACAAGTAGTTGTGCCTAGAACAACAGTTTAAAGTGTTTTAAAATTTTCCTATAAACAATAGATAAGAAGAGGGGATAGAAGGCCTACCTGTAGTTCTCCTTTCCTCTTGTCTCCCTTGTATCGATTCCGTCTCTCCTTCCTGTACATAATCCGCTTGAGAAGTACCCTATAAACACAATAGAAGACAAAAACCGATCAAAGCATATGATCCATTGAATACAAATAAAAGGAATCAGAAGCAATTCATACATATAAGCATTATGAAAGAACAAAACATATGGAAAAGTATCAAACTCTTTATTAGATAGAATAAGGAATTACAACCATTAGTGTTTGATTCAAAGTCATTCCTCCAACTTGGATCCCATCTACATCACACCAAAAGCAAGACAAGCGTGTGGCATCACATAATTTGCTCGAAAGTCAAGTCTCATAGTAGCATTATCTCCTTACAGTTCAACATAATCCAACCCCTGATCACTTACATGAGTGGTCAATTTATAGGAAGATGAAGGAGGTTTTGTCATTAATTGTGACATTGAATGGCCTTCCATACTTAGAATTAGTTCCATGGAGGAAGGGATGAAAGGATATGATGCTCCTTAACTCATTCCTCATCCATTTTCGAGCTCATCGAAGTTGATAAGACATGGAAACTTCTAGATGACTACAAAAGATAAGAATATTCCCCAAACCCTATGTGAATTTCGCTCATTCTTGCCCATTGTAGGTGAAAGGAAGCCTAAGTTTTCTACAAAGCATCCTGACAATGGACTTAACTGCTCTGCAGTGCACCTTCATAAGGGCTTACTTTCACTGGTCCCTCTAGAGGCAATTTTTGAACGTCTTCAAGTCACGAAAGTATTTGGGAAGGAGGCATTCAAAGGGGTGACTTGTTTAGCGCATGAAACAACTAAATTTAGGGTTTTGATCAGCCCTAAAACAATGATCTAAATGTTGGGATTTGATGTGCCCAAATGGATCTGTAACAGCTTCCCCCTAAAGCATGAAGTTGGGAAAATGCCAATGTCGAATGAAATGCTTTACGACGTGATGAGGAGGTATCAAAGTGGAAGGTGACCTGCATCAATTACAATACATATATCATGATATTTGATTTTACCTGAATTGCTTAGGGAATGCATACCCATGCTCAACTTATAAACTTTAATTACATGTACATAAATAGTCGTCTACATATATAGACCCATGATCAGAATGACTATCAATGTAAAGCCATTGTACATACGATTTAGTACTCCTGATATCGCAACCCAGATGGATGAAACTAGATTCAGGGTCTTCAATCTCATTCAACCATTTGCTCAAGTACGAGTCTAACCATTTGAATATGTGTTTTGAAGTCGAGCATGGGAAGAAACCATCTGATTACCAGCCATTGATGTAAGCTGTTAACAAATGTGAGAGAAATCACCAATAATCATAATGATCCTCAAGGTAATGCAATACATTCTACATGGTGTGAATTGATGATTTTATGTCAAACACCATACAAAGTCTTTTGGTTGAAGGCCATTGATGTATGCCTATCGCCGAAAGCGAGAAACCTGCCATTGGTGCATGGAAGCCTCAAGGTACTGAATGGGTGTTTCTAAGTCAACTTATTGGATAATGAGTTGATGTCAACAAGAAGCAACTCGTCGCAGGAGGCCTTGATGTATCCCACATCAATGACATGAAATGAGTGTAGTGATTTTAGAGATGGAATTTCACTGACGACACAAGGTTCAGGAATGGTAGTCATGAAAATGAAGGTTTATGGTATTGCAAAAGATGGATTTTGATTGGATAACTTCTCTTGAACATGTTGGTGACACTAAAATGAATTGGTAGCATTGACCCAAAATAAAGTGATGGATGGTATGATAGACCAATGGTGTGATAACCATCAAGCTAATAACCCAACCCAGATAGTCACATTGATGGAGTGAAAGTGTCATGTTCAAGAGTGACCTGCTACCATAAAGTGGTTTTCCCCTTTTTCCATTTTCCCTAGTCATTGCTGACCAGTACCTCTTTATTTTTATCAAGCTTGAGGAGGATAACATATGCTTGTGGTATAATTTCACCCTTCGGGCAAATCCATCGCTATTTGATGTTTTAACAAGTCTAGTGAAGGTGAAACTCGGTCTTGTCTCTATGGAAAATTTTGTCGCTATTTAATGTTTTTAACGAGTTTAATGACAAAGATAACTTGGTCCTCTTGATTTTTAGAGAGTTTGAAAAGATACAAAAAGGAAACTCCAAAAGTTCTTTTTCGTAAATTAATCTCTCAAGTCTGAAAAAGTGTAAAATAATATAAGAGAGATATCTTTTCCAATCCATTAATGAGTTGGAAAGGACAAGTGCTCAAAAATATTTTCATATTTAGAGAGTTTGAAAAGAACTTAAAGAGGACTCCAAGGGGGTTCCTTTCTCGTTTTTAACAGAGCTCGAAAAAGAGATAAAAGTGTGCTCTATGGTCAAAAGTTCAACTTACAATCGAGCATGTTGAATTCTACAAATCAGTTGTAAAACCTACTCAAAACATCACCAAATAGATTAAAAATTTCATTTTCATAGGCAAAAACAGGAAAATACTAATGTTTAGTCGATTAATTAACATGAAATAAACATAAAACAAGTTTTTACCATAACATTTTTACCATTTGGAACTTACCATCTAGTTTTGTTCTCTAAGCTCAATTTTTACCTCAAACTCACTAGTTGATTGTGAAAGATTCTATGGACCATTTCTCGAGCCTTCCGGACCAGGTAGGAACTAAACCTCTCTACTTTATTTCCAATTCATTCTTTTGTCATTTCATGCAAAATTTAGGGTTTTTTGGGGCCCCTCGAGTAACATTTTTTTTCCCTAGGATCAGCATAGGCTTTCACATTGAAAACTGCACTGAAGAGCACCCAAATAGAAGGCTAGATGCTCTACAGTGCACTATCTCTGTGCCTGGGCTACGTTGGGCGATTTTCCCAAGTTTGTTTTAGCTGTTAGCTCCAAAATTTGTGCTGTTTTTTACATGGAAAGGATCCTAATTTAGCTTATGATTGTGTTTCAGGATTTCATCTGATCAGAATGTCAATTACATGGCGAGAAAGAGAGCATGAAGAACAAGACATGGTTTCCCTAAACAAATTGGGTACAATTGAGGCCCTCAGGAATTGCAAGTTACTCAAATACTTTAAGTTGTCTAGAATGAGGCAACAAATAGAACTATTACAGTTCCTTGTTCGTGCATGGGATCCGACAGCTCAGACATTTCACATTAGGGACAAGATGGTCCCTATTACTATTGAGGATATTTACTTTATTACCGGACTGTCGAGGTGAGGTGCCCCCATCTCACTTTATGGATTTGCCGGTGGAGGTGAATCGGTGAGAGATTACATTAGACAATTTTGTCAGCCATGTACACATCCTAGCAAGGACAGGAAAATAAATATCAGGGATGTAAGTGATTTGCCTTTAAGAACGATCCTCTTCACGATCTTAAAATTAGCTAGCAGTGTGACATTACATCTAGTGAACAAATCTTATATGCAATATGCACTAGAGTGTCTAGAGCCAAAAGTTTTCAATCGGTGTGAAGCGGTACTTTAGCTGTTGAAAGAACAACTAAATAAGGTAAAAAGAAGTGAGACAAATAATTTCTGCTATGGTTCGGTCTTAATTTCTTTTACCTTAAAGAAAATCCCATTGATGCAAGCATAACATGTATCACTAGTTGTGGCTGGTCCCAGAGATCCACATATGCAGAGGTGGGTTGAATTGATGGTTCGACATGTTGGTCAGTCAACAATCATTTTCTCCACTGCATTTTTCAATTGGCTTGAGTGACAACATGTTGTTATCAAGAAGCATCCATACTCAGGGATGGATTATCGTGGAGATACAGATTTGATTCTACCAGTTGGAGCACAATGGGGTGCTATGGGTAAGTTGTTTGACCAAAGTGTTTTTATTTTTTTATTTTTCAAGTTTCTACATGCTTTTTATGTTTTTTCATTTTTCCAAGACTAAACTAAAATTACTCTTATGCATACAGATGTGGGTATTGTTCGACTTGTGGTACACCAACAGGTTGCAGGTGGGCCAGCACAGAGAAACATCGAGAGAGTAGTTCTCTAAGATTTGGATTTGGCGAAACCTTAGCAGAGTTGTAGGATCATATAGAGGGATTAACCCTTGGTATTCCAGATATCCAAATCAAGGAGTTACCTATGAGGATGTAGTGCTACACTATTGGTGTTCCTAACCATTGGGCGAGGCTTTTGTGCATGATAACACATGCTGTGACCTATTACCATGAGCACCACTAGATCTACTTAGGCTATTTTGTATGCATTTTTGAGTTTTTGGGTTAGATGAACAAATGTGTCTTGGGCACAAATTTTGTAAAAACTTTTAAAACACCTATCTATTTTACTTTCAGAGTTTCTAATGGTTATATGCAATCCTATTCAACTGATGATGTGAAATGAAGATATTACTTTTACATGTGTTGCAAATGTCTATTTAACACATAATTCACTAGAGAATCAGTTAATGTGTTAATATTTATGGAAATATGTTCATATTGAATGTGTTCAAAACGTCTTTCCAAAATACGAACTCTAAGGAACATACGATAAATTGTTGGATTTTGGATAGTATAAATGTTTGTTAGTTGTAGTAAAATGAGTTGCGAGTCCGGCCTAACGATGATTCGGCAAATGCCAAGTGAAATGGCATCAGAGAGTAGTTCAATCAATGCACTATACTCACTGATATTCTTTGTTGATCGACTGATACAAATCCCTTAAAAACTCATTAACTCACCACTTGGAGTGAAAATGGCCCATGCTGCAGAAGACAAATTCTGCATACTACGACTAGCACCATCGACGTAACCAACAAAAGGTTCTAAAGACTCCGACATCTACAACAAATGCAAAGTGGATTACTAACTAGATAAAAATCTCTAAAAGACACACACGTACATGCAATCAAAGCATATATACAATGAGTTTTACTACACTTAATCAAGCATAGTATCATTTGAGGTACAACCCATTTCGGGGCTGCGACAATGGAATCCCATCATAATCTACTAACTCACAGGCTCCTTTTGCCAGAACATGCTTGACAACATAAGGAACCATCCACATTGGTTTGAATTTCCCTGCTCCATGTTTATCAGCTTCCTGATCGTAAAGAAAGACCAGGTCTCCTTTTGAGAAGATACGAGGCCTGACATTCCTATCATATTGCACCTTAATACATTTCTTATGCAGTTCGTTAGCCAATGCAGCATCACGATGGGTTTCATCCAGATGGATTAATTCCAAGAAACGTGCTTCTTCTTTAGAAGTGTCGGGTAATAGATTAATCGCGAGTTTGAGTGATGAAATTTCACATTGTATTGGTAAGATTGCTTCCAAACCATACACTAATTGAAAGGGTGTAAATCTAGTTGCATTTCTCACCGAGGTTCGATATTCCCACAAGGTAGAGTACAATATTAAGTGCCAGTTTCTTTTATGAACCCCTATGATTCTTTGCAACATCTGCTTCAGGAAATTGTTGATTACCTCAACTTATCCATTTGCTTGTGGGTAATACGGGGTAGCACTATCATGTGACAGTCCTAACTTAGCAGTCAACTCAGCGATCATGTGATTGTGAAAATGCGACCCATGATCTGTAACTATGGCTTGTGGTACACCAAACTGGGCAACCACATGGATAAAAAAGAAAAGAGTAGTCATTTTGCCACTGTTGTTCAATGTTGGCATCGCCTTGGCCCATTTGGTAAAATAATCAAAGGTGGCTATAATATACCCATATCCCCCGGCCAAGATGGGGTTACATGTCATAAAGTCAATGCCCCATTCGGCGAATGGGCCAAAAACAATGTCTGGATGCAATGGTACAGGTGGTAATCTAGTTTCTTGGTCGTATACTTGGCATGCATGAAAACCTCTGACAACAATAATACAATCTTTAAATATAGTTGGCCAGAAGTAACCAGCACGAAGAATTCTTTTTGCGGTTGCATATTCATATAAGTGTCGATGACATGCACTTGAATGGTAATCATTCAATACTTTCTCAGCCTCCTCATGTGTGAGGAACCTCCGTGAATCCGTATCGATACCACGACGATAAAGTGTGTTGCCAATGATCAGATAATCTCTGGCTTGGTAACAAATATGTCGGTGTTGCGAGCGAGAGGCATCTTGCCAGAAAGTTTGGATTTGGAGATAAATCGGTATATCTCCATACTAGGCATCAGATGATGAAATTAGAAACAAATATTCATCCAAAATTGATGGTTCAGATATTGAATCGATGGAGGTCGAGGGAAGGTCACATAGTAACTTAGAAAAAACTAGATATTTCTTTGATTTAGACTTGATGAATTCCAAATAAATTCTTGTAGAATAACTATCCATTTTGAATATTCCCCCCAACAATTGAGGTGACAAAATGTATGTCATAGGGTTGCAATCTCAAATGATAGTTGTTTGCTGTAACATGATATAATGGTGAAATATTTGAATAGCTGCCAAAGCTAGTTTTTCGACATAAGAATACTTACTTTCTGTATCGTTGAGATTACGACTAAAGTAATAAATAGGATTTTTAATCCCATTTTCTTCCTGGAATAAAACCATGGCAATGGTTGTATCTGTAGTGGCAAGATACAAGCAATAGTCATTTTGGTAATTTGGAGAATACATTAATGAATATCTAATCAGGGTATCTTTAAGAGCGTTAAAGGTAACTTGTGCAACCTGATCCAAATGAAAGGGTATCTCCTTTTTCAAAATACGTGTAAAACCTTTATCCATTTCAGCATAATTAGGAATGAACCTCCTTAGAAAGTTGGCTTTCCCTTGGAGTTTCTGTAACTATAAAAGATTTGAAGGTGGAGGCAAATCCAGAATTTCCTGAACCTTAATGGATCCAGTCGAATCCCTTCTTGAGACACTACAAATCCAAGAACGCAACCAGAACCAACACAATGCACACATTTGTGTGGATTGAGTCGAATCTTGTAGTGTCAGAACCGTTAGAATATTGCTCTCAAGTGTTGCGGGTGATCAGTCCGCTTTCATGAATGAGTAGGTAAATCATCAAGGTAAGGTTGAACAATGTGCTTGTTGTCATAGAAGGAATAATTCATCGCCCTCTAAAATGTGGCCCCAACATTCTTCAAACCGAATGGGAGTTTCCTATAGGCGAATGTGCCCCATGGAAAAATAAATGTTGTTTTCGATTGATCCTGTGGGCGTATATTGATTTGATTGTAGCTGAAAAATCCATCCATAAATGAGTATATTTCGCATCTGGCACATTCCTCAATAATTTGGTCGACAAAAGGAGTAGGATAATTTTCCTTTGGACATGCCTGACTTACATCCCTATAATCGAAGCACACTCGAATTGTTCCTTGTTTCTTCATGACAGGAACAATGTTGGAAACCCAATAAATAAGAGGAATAGGGTAAATAAAACCAGCTTGCAAAAGTTTTTCAGCTTCTGCCTTAATTGCAACAACTTTCTTTGGATGAACAGGTCGAAGCCACTGTCAAACTGGCTTGACATCAGGATACATTTTGATTTCGTGTTTAACAATACTAGAGTCAGTGTCTGGCACCTCCTCGTAAGACCATGAAAAAATATCTCTAAATTCACGAAAGAGAGTATGATAATTATTGAGTTCCAATGGAGAACAAGATTTGCCAACATGAATGTTCTCTACAATATTAGGCTTGGTCAAAATACTAATAGAAATCGTTTGTTCAATATTTGACAGGATTTGCTAAGATTCGATTATGTCTATGAAAACTGAATTCGATAGGAAATAAATGACTAATGGGTGGTTAAGTTCATTTGAATAATCTTCAATATCATCTAGAAGATGGGAATGCTGAGGTACCATATTCTAATGACCGATCTACCCATAAAATTGTTGAGTGCGGATTTGGGTTTACCGCACAAGCCTGAAAAATTGATTGCTATGATGATTCAATGGGGCTTAATGACACCACCCCAATATTACTATCAACTTCAACTTTGTTGGTAATCCTCCTTAAATCAGATGAGGTGGAGGAAATCATGTTTCAAGTCTCTAATCTTGCCACTTTCGCCAAATCATATTGTGATGGTAGGGTAAAAGTACCCATTAGGGAAAAATATTTAAAGAGACCTACTCCAACACTTTGAAGTCACAATGGGGGTCTGTCTACCAATGGAAAACTTCCCGTAGCCTATGAAATATTGGCAAAGAAGGCTAGCTTATCAATGACTGTGATTCCAACCTTAAAAGGGAATGCAATAGTACCAAAGTACGTGGAAACCACAACAGCCATAGCATATATCCAAGGCCTTCCCAGTAAAATGTTGTAATCGAGGGGTCCGTCAACTACCTCAACTTCAATAGTAACTATTTCCCCCCTAGTTCGATTTGCAGGTTACTCAAAATTCCAGATGGAGTATATGTTATTCGATCAAAATCTTTCAACGTAGTTGGTGATTGTGACAACGACAGTAAACCATGTGTTTTCCAGAAGCTCATGGACATAATGCAAGTAGATTCCCCCTCATCAATAATAGTTCGGTGAACATTATTATTGAGAGCTTTTACTTGAATTAGGAAAGCTAACTGCGTCGGCTGTGGTGTATATCCCACATGGTTAAAAACCACAAGATTTGAAACCATAGGATCTATTCCACCTATTGTTGACAGTAAACCCTGCTTCTGGGAGGGACAGTTTTGCCACACCTCAAGTGTTGACATAGCAGAAGGCAATTGAGCAAGATCTTCCACTATGTTATGATTTTGAGCTGCTCGAGCTCAAGGGTTAAATGTTGATTTGTGCACAACTCCCTTTGGTGGTTTTATTGTCAATTCAAGTACAATGGGTGGAATATTTTTAGATGAAGTCGTAGTCAAAGGATTAGGTTGATTAGTGGCCTAATTATTCGATGATGATGATGGATTTCCATAATATTTATTTCTCATTGACATCAAAACTTCATTTTGTCCCTTTGTGATGGATAACATGAGTACCTGGGATGTGGAAGCATGGTCTGTTGCAACCAAATGTGTCTTCGAGTTTGGAAACAGATCAATCAACACTACCGAAGTGTTTGAAGTCTTTAAAAGTTTAGAGACCTCAGAGCGGTGTGGACAATCTCTTGGAAAATGCTTGTCATTATAGATCAAACATGGATAACGAGGTTTCCTTGCCGAAGTAGAGGAATGAAATGATTTCTTTGGAGGGGAATTATCTTGTTTCTTTTTGTTTTCCCCCTTTTTCTTGGTCCCTGGTTGCTTTGGATTTTTTCCTTTTTCAGATGACATGACATTAATCTCAGGGGCAAGAGTATTTTCTGATGCATTGGTAGTTTGATTGGAAAGAGCAAGAGTTTGACCAGATGGTCTTCCTGCTATTTGCGTGTTCGAAGAATCGATCACACCATCACCAGCATGAGAGTCCTTACTCGATTTTTGAGGAGGGGGAACAGTGAAAGCTGGTCGAGGTGCATTGAGAATTTTATTATAAATCATGCCAGATTGTGTGTAAATCAAATCCAAGTATTGGGCAAGGGCAATAATTTGTTCTTCTATGACAACTTCACCTTTTTCCACATCCTCGGTGATTAACGACAACAAGGATTTTATGAACCACTCAGCTAAAAGTTGATCAGGAACATATGTCTTAACCATTCGACAATGACGCTGCCACTCATGAATATGATCTGATATATGGGTAGTAATAGTCTATTTAAAGTTGGTTAGGAGTTACGTTCTAGTCTCGTATCTGATGGGTAACTGGAAGTGGGTCAAAAATGTAGTGGCTAAAGTGGTGAAATTAACAAAATAAGCTCTTGGTAACTCAACGTACCATTTAGTAGCTAGACAAGTAAGTGTTCTTTGGAAATGACAAAGTCTAACCAAATCATCATTTAAGGAGTTTGATGAAAACCACGAATGAAAGGTCATCACATGATTTTATGGGTCTTCTCCAGGATTTCCGTTAAATTTCAGAATGTCAGATGGTAACTTATGCAGAATTATAAGCCACCAAGGTGCATATAATATTGGATCATTAGTGAGCCAATTTAAATCTAGTAATTCTAAAGTTGCTACAAATGGAAACTTTTGATTCAAGTCAAGTTGAGCATACCCAGGATATGATGGAATTGCGTGAGCAATAGGTCTTTGCATACCAACATAGGGCATCTGCATTTGGTAACCTTGGTATGGTTGTTGTTGAACAAAACCAGCATAAGGTGGTTATTGATAACCAGGCTGAATGTGTGGCTGTCCATAACCCACAAAGCCTTGTTAAACAGGACCTTGGTAAGCTTGAGATTGACCAAAACCAGGTTGAGCCTATGGAACAAGTCCAAGGTGGGGTTGGAATTGCTGGAATTGGGGTTGTTGAAATTGAGGCTACCACGATTGTTGAATCAACTGTTGTTGTTGGTACAATCGTTGCTGATTTAATGATTGTTGCTGTCCAACAATGAAAGGTTGGCCAGGTTGTGAATAAACTATACCAGTGTAAGCCTAGGTCAGTCCAGATAAAGGTATACTAACCTGAGGTTGTTGTTGAACCCCGAAAGCAAGTGTTTGTTGTACAACAACCTGAGGAACTTGAACTTCTTGACCTAAAACTTGTGGTTGCAAGGTAGAAGGATCAGTTTGTACCGGTTGAGATACAATAGTTTGAACTTGTGACTGTGGTATAGTAGTAACAACAGGTGTAGTAGGAATATTTGACATAGTTTTCATTGGTTGTGTTGGATAGACAAGCCTCAATTGAACTGGAATTATTGGTTGCCATTGACAAACTCTAATTCCAGATTGATCTGAATACTACAGTATATTATGATATGGTAGTCCTCTGGAATAAGGAGGATACAGTGAATAAGCATATTTTTCTCCATATGGTGGAAATCCAGTATTTAATGGAGACATAGGTCTTTGCTGACCAGATTTCCGAGCTTGATACTGATATGCGGGATCAAACTGTTCAGTTCCCGTTATAGAAGAACCAGGTAAAATTCCAGTTGAGGACATGGGTGATGACCATGGTGTAGAAGCAACCCCTGACTGTGTTCCAGACAATGATTGGTAACCAACCAGGACAGACAATTCACCATATAGGTGCAACTAAGGTGTGGTAGAAAACATCGAAGAGGTTGCAATAGAAGGTTCTGCTGCAGCTGCATTAGATGATATATTTTGAGATGTTGATGGTTGTTAAACCATAGTTAACTGGCCCAAAAGTTGTCCTAAAGAATCGATGGGTACTTGAAAAGAAACAAGATCAAATGGAGTGAAAAAATCAGGAGTATGAGGGCAAAAATAAAGCCCAGTCCCAAAGTGAAACGGGGTTCTAGGTGTGGAATCTTCTTCCAATTCCTCGTCTATAGCAATTAAACCTGGTGGAAAACTTCACCGTCAGGTCCGTAAAATATTTTTGGTGTTGATAAAGTTGAAGTTTCAATAGTTACTGATGTTTGAGGGGTAACCAGTTGATCATCTTTCAGTAAAGTAAGAACTTATCAATGTTCAAATTCAAAGTCCAGATGTTCGGGTAAATGAACAACAGTTTCAGAAAGAGGTTCCTGAACAACTTCAGGTTTAGATCTAACTTCTATTTGAACTGGGATAGATTCTGGATTAACTTTTGGTTGAACTGATTCAAGTTCATAAGTACTTTCTTGTTGAGCAACTTCAAGTTGAGGATCAACTTGTTGTTGAACAATGTTGGTTACTATTTCACTAGGTAATTGTGAAACTTCTCCTTTATAAATAGACGGGCTAGAAATAGTTGGAGTAACTAGAGTCTTAGTACTTACCGAAATAGATGATTTAGGTAATTTAGATGAAGAACTAGGAGTTCTTGATGTACTAGACTCAATTAAGCGATACCTCTTTGTCCGAATAGGTGTCGCTTTGGGTGGCGATGATGGTTTGCTTACTATTCTCCATGAATGACGGGGTAAGGGTTGATGTTCCTCCTGGAATGCTGACTAATTTTATTATCAAAAAAGAAATAAACAAAAGGGGTATACTAGGAAAAAGGTTTACCAAGAAACTATGAACTACAGAATACCTCCTGGCGAACCAAGAAGTATGAGCGGGCAATCTCCCTGAATGTGTGTTTGGTGTATCACAATTTACAAGGCGGCCAACCCGGTTACTTAAGAATGGACAGCAACCTAGAGTTGTCCTCCCATATATACTGGAAGGTACGTGGTGGCCTAGTCTGTATAAGTGCTGTCTAATGCAAAACTGCACAGTGAGAGCATTCCCATATACTTTATGTACTATAACGCTGCCCTATATAATCGAAGGTACGTGGACAAGCTATGATATACCCACATATGTGGAATGAGGTATCACACTCGAGATGTATTTCAGACAAGTTAGCGGCAACTACTTTATTTTACGATGCCAGAACACGTCTCTACCCTAGAACCACTAAATTTTCTCATTAATGATAATGCTCCATTAGGTAAATTGATGTTAATTTTAAGTTGATCTTGCTTAGGAATTTTCCTTTCAAGTTCACCACGTGATGTATTCTAAAATTCCTAGGAATGCAACTATCATGATAATCATTCTTTCCATTCAATTTAGCGATGAAAATCCTAGCTACTTAGGAATAGAGCAATAAGATTTCTTTTGATCAAAGAGCAAAGAGCACAATCTAAATGCAATTTCCCTACACTATTCCTATGAGCACACACAAAATTTTTCAATGCAACATGCATGTATTTCTTTTCGATTCCTTTAATGTGAATATGAACAAAAAGGAAATATGCACATACAATCAATCAATCTTTCATATGAATGAAGATTTTATGACAGTTCAAATTCGAAGGAAGAGAAGACTTTATGACACTTACTTTCGAATGAAGATTAATCAATTATGTCCTAACTTTGACTATTGATCGATAATGAAAAAGAAAACATGAAGAAACATTAATCAATCCTATCAAAGTTGGGCTAGACCAGGAGATAAAAACTCATTTTCTGAGACATAACATTCATTGTTCAATCAACAAACAGTCAAATAGAGAAAATTTGGCAAAAAACTCTTTCCAAAGGTGGGAAACTGATCCTAGGAGGATCAGCGCAACCCATACCGGGAGACAGTGTGCTTCAGAGCACTGTCTCTAAGTCGGGGATGCTCTGTAGCGCACTGTGTCCCTCAAAAGCCTACGCTAGTGAGAGTAAGCCATTTCAAGAGACAATTTGACACAGTTTTGACCAATTTTTCAATGTAAACAACTGAATTACAATCAATGAACACAAATAAAGTCTACAAGGATTCTTAGGAGGTGGATAAGCTACTAGGAAATATGATTCTTCCCCAGTGGAGCCGCCAATTTGTTTTGGAGAATTTAGCATCTACGGATAAACACTAATTCACTAGACAAGTAGCTGTGCCTAGAATAATAGTTTAAATTGTTGTAAACTTTTCCTATAAGCAATAGATAAGAAGAGGGGATCGAAGGCCTACCTGTAGTTCTGCTTTCCTCTTGTCTCCCTTGTATCGATTTTGTCGCTCCTTCCTATACTTAATCCAAATGATAAGTACCCTGTAAACACAACATAAGACAAAAACTAATCAAAGTATATGGTTCATTGAATATAAATGAAAGGAATCAGAAGCAATTCATACACATAAGCATTATGAAAGAACACAACATATGGAAAAGGGCTCAAACACTTTATTAGATAGAAGAAGGAATTACAACCATTAGTGTCTAATTCAAAGTCATTCCTCCATATTGGATCCCATCCACATCACATCAAAAACAAGACAAGCTTGTGGCATTGCATCATTTGCTCCAGAGTCAAGTCTGATAGCAGCATTATCTCCTTACAATTCAACATAATCCAGCCCTTGATCACTTAGATTAGTGGTCAATTTATAGGAATATGAAGGAGGTTTTAACATTAATGGTGACATTGAATGGCCTTCCATACTTAGAATTAGTTCCATGGAGGAAGGGATGAGAGGATAGGATGCTCCTTAACTCATTCCTCATCCATTTTCAAGCTCATAAGAGTTGATAAGATAGGGAAACTTCTAGATGACTCCAAAAGATAAGAATATTCCCCAAATCCTATGTGAATTTCACTCATTCTTGCCCAGCGCAAGTGAAAGGAAGCCTAAGTGCTCTGGAGAGCACCCTGGCAGTGGACTTAACTACTTTGCAGTGCACCTTCATAAGGGCTTACCTGCACTGGTCCCTCTAAAGGCAATTTCTAGATGTATTCAAGTCATGAAACTGTCTGGGAAGGAGGCATTCAAAGGGGTGACTTGTTTAGGGCATGAAACAAATGAATTTAGGGTTTGATGAGCCCTAAAACACTAATATGAATATTGGGATTTGATGTGCCCAAGTGGATCTGTAACAATGTTAAAAATAGCTTCAAACTTTGCCAATTTTACACTAAAGGACAATGGAAACCTATGTAATTGAGTTTACTATAGGACCCAAAAGAACTAGGAGAAGTTGATGCCTACTACTAATTTAAGAAATGCAGTATAAAATTTATCTCTATTCTGAAAATGTAGTAATATCAAGGAATTGCTTATGTTTCCATAGTTTTCTCCCATAATAGAGAAAACTTATTATTTCAACAAAATAAATTATCCAAAATTCAGTTAAAATGACTATTCAACACTATCTTCCCCTGTGTAAGTATACACTTTTTTTTTTTTCAAAATGGTCATAAGAAATTTATTTTTTTGTACCACATATAACCACACACTCATAAGTTACATTTCAAAATTGCTCCAAAAATAACAAAAAGCACATCCTCAAGTAAAAATCATATCCTTACAAAAATTTTGCAGGATTCAATGGATAGGCAAAATATTTTATCTTGGCATAGGTTCATCATTGTCACATAGACACAAATTATAGCATTCTACCATTATGGCTGATGTTATTTTACAAAAAGTATTTTCAAATGGAAATACCGACCAGGTTTTTCAACCTAATTCCGAGCATGTGTTTACAATCTAGAGTGCATGGATCCTTATCTACTACATACTTATCCACAACATATTCAAGTGGCACTTCTGCTTCATTGAGAGTACTAACAAGTTTTTTAACTTGCTCCAAAATACCACTCTACAAGGCAAATGAAAAATGAGAAAAATAGCATTCATATATACCAATACCTAAATTCAATCTCTTGCATACAAAATACAATGCACAAGTTTATTTCACAACACATTTCATAGTAGACACGTGCCTCACTCAAGATACTTTCAAAATATTTAATTAATTAACCAAAAATCAACAAGTGTGAAGTGAAATTTGTATTTTACATCTATACATGTCTTGCTAATTCGACATAAGTGAAGAGTAATATGTTAAATGATTTAACATTATAATTGACAAATACAAGTGTCATTTTGCTACTATAAATACGAATTTTGAGATTTGGTTATGTATGATAAGATTATCTTAGAAAGCTAAAACTTATTGAAATGTTTTGTATATTTTCTTCTTGGATTACTTAGAAGTTCGGGTTGTTAAGGATTGAAATATTATCCACCTCTACTGTTGTTTTGTTTTATATTCCATAACAACCCAAATGATGAAGTCATAGGGTTAAGTTAAAAAAACTTATAGTTAAGAGGTGAAATTTCTGAATTTCAAATTCTCAAAAAATTTCCACACAATTCCATGAATGAAACATAAGTACACTCGTTGGTAAGTTTGTCATTTGCTTTTTTTTATGGGCCCTTTTCATAAATATGTCATCACATCTTCAAAATAAGCATCTTGATATGAAAGCAATCTACACAATTACCCATATGATTTTGTTGAAGGAAACTAGCATACATCCTTTCAAGCACACTGTTACAAGGGAATTATTGTAGGGATATTGACTCTCAACCCCATCCTAGATCTGTCTTTCTACAGAAGCAGAAGTACAACAGAGGTGCTCCCAATATTGGATTTCGACTTGACACTAGGGCACTCACAGGATCTGACCATGGAGCAAAATTTAGGGAGTGTGCTTCCCAAAGAACTTGAACATTAGTTGTGGCTACCTAACGTATGGATTATTCCATGATCTACTCCATCATGGAAGCATACTTTGTAGAGAAGGAAATAGGTATGGAATTCATGGAATGGATCCCACAGCTATGAAAGAGATCCCAAAAATTTCAACATTATTTTGACATGTGTATCCCCAGTCAAAGAGACTTTTTAAAGTAAAAATGCCCTAAAAGCTTAAACATCTAAATGATAAAACCCTGTACCCCCATTCCTACTATATAAGAAGACCGATTCCTCCATTGGGAAATAGAAAAGATACAACTACAGACTAGAACCGTCATTCTAAAGACAATACACAAATTCTTGGAAAACTGATGTTAGAAGTTGGATCAAGATTGAAGCTTGGAGCTTAGCTGAGAATCAAGCTGGAGCAATCAATTCAGACTTCAAGCATCATATTTTGAAATTCTATTTGTAAGAGCTACAGTTAACATGCTCCAGAGAAGCAATATTTTAACCACTGGTATATATAACATATATGCAATAGAAGAAGATTTGTAGTCAGAGAGAAGATTTATGAAGCCATATTTGTAGCCCATATCCCTTGAAAAAGGAGGTGGAAGAGTTACAACCGCAATTACATTTCAAACATATAAAATAGCCTTGTAAGAATTATGCCTTGCATTTTTTTTTGAGTTTGGTAAATTTGTAATGAAGGAATTAACAATATATATTCAATTAAAGTGGTTTTCTCACTCAAGCCTTAAGGCTACTAAAGTGGTTTGAGTGCTAGTAGTCCTTGAGAAACAAGGCTACTAATCTGTATTTGATGTGCCATGGACCTTTATTTGTAGGCTATCTTTGTTAGACCATGGATTTGAAACCCAATGCCAAACAAGATAAAGGTAACTTCTAGATATTAAAATGGCATGCTTGGGCACAAATGATGTAATAGGGCATTTTTCTTGGCCTTCAATTCAAAAAATTAGGATCTTGAGCACATTATATCCACTTCCATTTATATAGGTTGAAGGTGGTCACATGACAAGCTTGAAACATGATTTTTAGTTTAATGTTTATGAATGATATTTGTGTTAAAGTGTCTAATTTGTAAATTCTGGATATACAAATGTGTTGTATATGATGTACATATGTAGATGCATGACACACATCATTAACCTATTTTTAAATCTTTTGAAAATGGAGATTTCCAAAGCCATCCCTATTTATAAAGCCTTTTGCACATCCCTGTTTCATTATGTTGAACCATGCTGACCCAGAGTCTTGAAATTTTGAACATCCCTATACTGATTATGTTGAAATGGACTCTTGGTTTCTTTTCAATTTTTTAAATTACAGTGATTTAAATTCCCTATAGACATGGAACCATCGTAGCCAAATGAAATAGTGAGCAGACCACAAGAATGTGCCTTCAAGAAAGACTAGAGATTTCGATTATTACAGCATATGGAAATCCTTAGAAAAAACCCTGTGGGTGGTTCATAAAAATGGAGTTACAATGAATACAAGAAAATCCTAAATGGCTTATACAGTAGGGTGAAGACCATCTCACTAAACAAACTAATACTAAAATGAGAGTACCCTTAGGTTCATGTGATGTAAATGGAAACCTTGTACCAGGATGAGTCCTACAAAACTTGAATTCTATGCAGCTTTGCAAAATGCTGCTACTAGAAGATATAGTAAGGAATGTTCTTGATGGAAGGATTTGCATCTAAAGTCTCTATTTCCATCTATACCATCTATTATTATTAATGTAAACCCTAATATGGGACTTCTTCAAGTATAGTATTATATCCAAGGTAGAAAAGTTGTTGTGTTTGTAGTCCATTTCATCTACACAAATTAACTACCATTTAATTTGGTGTATTTACCTTAATGGCAACAAAAGACTAATGTGGTCAATAAAGTTCCAAAAGTTTATAAAAGCACAGGGTAAGAAAAATTCCACACTACATTATTGACATCAAGAAAGACAATCTCTGGACAAACAGTTACAAACTAGAATACATGGGAAAAAACATGGATGTCCATCATTTCTAATGGATGAAGATACTAAAGAAACCTCCCTTTAATAAATTTCATTACAACACACCCCCAAGAAGCAATGTTTTTGAAGGTTGTTGACTTAGGACTACAGTGGAGTGGAGAAAGATGCATCATTCATCTTGATTCTTCAGAATTCTTATTGACAGAATAGAAATGTGGAGCCACAAAACATTATCCAAGTCATCATGAGAAACACATAGGTTTGTATTGTTGCATGCTTCATTGGGGAGGGTCAATATGATCACAACTTTTAGATTTGAGCAGTAATAAATTCACTAGGTCTTACCCCTATTGAGACTAGAAAGATTGCCTTGATTGGCCAAATATAAGTAGAAGTGAAGAAAACCCAAATGTGCATCTCTAGCCTAAACATGTCACTAGATAACATGACTCACCTCAACCTACTTGAGGATGTTACATCACTAATCCAACCTTCCACTAAAGCTTCCAACATCCATGCGCTCCCCCCCCACCCCCCCCAAACATATATTCATGATATAGAGCTATACTATGCAAATGAGAAGGATGTGGACCCATTTCAAGATATGTAGTTAGACCTACTCTACATTATCATGGTAATAGAGTGATCATTGATGAGCTAAGTCACATGGCATGATGACATGAGACATAGAGGATACAGAAATACAAGTGTTTTAAACAAGACACAACACTACCAAAAACATGATAGGAAGGGCACATTCTCTGTGTGTATTAAAAAATATAACAAATTAGGGAATTACAAATACAAAATTCAAATATAAAAAATGATTCAATTTTTTTAGAGTTTAGAAACTAAAATCCACTTTCTAAACACTTGGAATCCCTTCTATCATTGTAAAATAACCTTCAACTGCACTCCCGAATATCTCAGGCCTCCAACTTGTTGAGTAAAATGAGCTCAAATGAAAGGGAAAACATATTTTTATGGGCCATGGACCCCTCTTTTAAGAGGGGCATAGTGAAGGTATGTGTCAAACATGCCCCCTTATATACCCATGTCTGACATGTAGGATATGGGACATATTTTTAATTTTAGGTATGTTCTATGCTAGAGAAACTTAATTCAATTTATTTTCCACATTAGCAATCACATAAGCATAAAGTAAACTGTAGATAGAACATAAATATAAATCGCAGAAGACAAGCCAAGACAAGAGGACACAAGATGTGGTGCTAGCCAGGGACGAACCCTAATGTGGGGAAACCCTTGATCAATTCTTCTTTTATGTTCTTCAAAGTTCAAAAGAGAAAGAGAGAGAGAGAGAGTACATTTATAATAGAAGTCAACATTTTGACTTTAGATATCAGCAGAGATTAGTTGAAGACATATTTCTTCAACTGATTCTCTAAGGTGACTTCTTCACCTTTCATAGTGCTGTATCTCATCCATTTACTACACCTTACCATGTCACACCATCATGCTACATCATACTATGTTGCCCATACATCATGCTGCCCATGATCATTATGCTTCATGCTACCCATGCATCATGCTACCCATCATGCTACTGTTACAACTTCTTGTTGCTTCATCATGCTGCAACATTGTCCTTCTATTACTACATTATACAACCATATGCGTATCAACCTTAGTTGCTTGCTATGGCTTGCAGCCTAGCAAAGTAGTTAGGCTATAGTTCCAGAATCCTCCACATAGTCTCAAACTACACAGTCATATTGTGTTCTATAGTAATCCATTTTCATACATTTCTGACCTCTTTATAGCTAAGATCGTGCCTCTAGGATTGGTGTGATATATATAGTGAGAATATACATATATCTTGACTACTGTGAGATGGATCCATTGGGATTTGTTCTCACTCGATCTTGACTGTGATTATGTGAACAACGTATCAAAGGTATTCCTGCAGCTTCACTTCATGACTATGGCCAACATGACTATGGTTCTTAACTTATGTGAATAGCATATCAAGGTATTCCTGTGGCTTCAATTCATGACTATGGCCAACATGCCTGTGGTTCTTAACCTGCGTGAACAATGTATCTTGTGGCTTCACTTCATGACTATGGTCAACATGCCTACGGTTCTTAACTTCAAACTTGACTGCGGCCAAATTATTCCTACTGCCCACGAATATCTGCATATTGTCTACATGTATATATATTGCATTTCCTGAGTGTGAAAGCTGTGCATTGATATCTAATATTGACTATGTATATATATATACATATGAAATTGCTTGTGTGATTGTATCATTGCATATTTAGATCTTGCTGCATTGTATTGTCTGCCCTTATAGTGTATAATGGTCTCCTCATGAACAACGTTATGACTGCGGTTCATCCACAATGACAATGCAGATAGAATGTTTCCTTTGGCTGCGCATGAGACCTCTTTTATAGCGGCCAGATTTCTGCAGCTAGGGTTTACTGTGGCTAGATCTTTGCGGCTAGGGAAATGTACAGTAGCTAGGGCATCACTTGAAGACCAACGTATCACACAAGGTGTCTCTCTCCTTCACCAAAAACCCAGACATGGAGAGGAGGAGACTACACATGAAGAGGTGTGTGTAAATGACTTCAAGTCCACAATTATTTATACTAAAAACGTAGATGATGAATAGACACGTCTATTGGGATTCTCAGGCTATGAAAGATGCTAGCCGACTTAACAATTTGTCTACAACATAAATAAATTCATAACTTCATAAATACTTATCGCAATTGGATGATCTTTAGATTAAGCCTACACCTCTCGATGAGAGGGATCCAATAAAAATATCAGCTGTCATAAATAAGTTGTCCCACATGGAGTTTGGTCCTAGTTGCCAATTTAACACTCCCTCTCAACTAGGGAGAAATCCATTCGCTAATCCATATGTCCGACTGTACTATCTCTACCTATAGTGCCCTCCATTGCTTTGCCCAGCTCTGCTCAGCTCAGCTTAGCTCTACTAGCTCTGCTTTGCCATGCTTAGCTCTACTGGCTCTGCTAGCTCTGCTGGATCTGCTCTGCTGGTTCTGCTCTGCTCTGCTAAGCTTAGCTCTTCTAGCTCTGCTCAGCTCTGCTGGCTCTGATTTACTCTGCTTGGCTCTGCTGGCTCTGAAAAACTATGAATAAGAAGAGTTAATCGAGAATGTCTCATACCATTCTCCACTGACCCGAAGTCAGTCTCAGAGTGCATATCAGTGGTCCTAGAACAGTCTCAACCGACCCAAAGTCCACGTCATAGTGCGTACCACTCCTACCACTACTCACAGACTAGTATCATTAGTCTCAGAGTGTGTACCACTGGTCCCAAACCAGTCTCAACTGACCTAAAGTTAGCGTCGTAGTATGTACCACTCTCACTGGTCCTAGACCAGTCGTTCATTGACCTGAAGTCAGTCTCAGAGTATGTACCACTGGTCCCAGACCAGTCTTAACCGACTCGAAGTCAGTGTCATAGTAGGTACAACTCCTACCACTAGTCTGAGACCAATATCATTGATCCTAGACCAATGAAGGTCATCCTAGCATAGGGAGTACAGTAGATACAATGATGAGTCCATCAGTACTACTATGGTCCCTATCCTCATTTCCTTGCTCATTGATCAGATGAGAGGTACTTCCCATGAGTCCCACACTGCATGGGTAGGATGCCTCGATAGGAGAACTTAATCAATCCTGTGCTCACAAGAGAACTAATCATCTTGCTGCACAATCGCCATGGAGAACACATCATCCAGGCCTCATAGGAGAGCTAATCATCCTGCTACATAATCATCATGGAGAACACATCATCCAGACCTCACAGGAGAACTAATCATCCTACTACACAGGGGAGTGAACCATCCTGTCCCACAAGAGAGTGAATCATCTTGTTTCATAGGAGAGCAAATCATCCTGTCCATAGGAGAGTGAATCATCCTGTCCCACAAGAGAGTGAATCATATTGGCCCAGTGCGCACCACCAGGGGAGGGTGAGTCACTCTGTGGTCGTATGTTTCTACAGTAAGAACTGTAAGCCCCCAGAGCTACCAAAGCTCAATGTATGCAACATGCAGGACCCTTTTACAAGGGTCTCTCGAAGACTCCAAGTCGTTTGAGAAAATCACAAATTTGATCTTTCCTTGGGGCTCTGACAAAGTGTAGCGACCTGTAGATCATCTCAGTGTGATGGAGCCTCCTTGCTCATCGACCTACCATATCCCAGATAAGACAGTATTTGATGTCTATCTACTTGAGAAATCAATGAATACAGGATTCCTCAATAATCAAATCCAACCTTTGGTTGTCACAGAGAATCACAGTGGTATTCATCATGTGTACTCACTGAAGAGTTTCCACAACTAGGCAAATTCATACAAGTTCACACTCGTAGTTATGTATCTAGTCTTGGTGGTACTTATAAAAACTGACTTCTGCTTCCAGCTCATCGAAGCAAAATCTAAAGAGAACCAACACTGAAAAGTGCTCTAGTGATCCTCCACACTGCCTGCCCAATCAACATTCGAATAATCATGCAGTTTCATATTTTCAACAGTGTATCTAAATCAATGAGAGATTGTGCCCTGAAGACATCTCAAAAGATTCTTGGCACCAATCTAGTGAGGCTCAATGAAATATGAGCTCCCCATGCTAACTGCAAAACATATGTCTAGACAGAAGTTCACCAAGAACTTTCCTGAATCTGGTCCGACATTACTACCGTATAACTTCTAAAAGTTAAGATCCTTGAGGTAGTCACAGGCTTGTAGTTTATCATTTCACATTCGAAATCCAACTCCCTCTTACTTCTGCAAGTGAGACGGTCTACACCTGTCAGAGATAGGTGCCGGTATGAGAGATCTATCATTCACAACCTTCGGGTAATGGTTTGGATTGGTTTCACTCCTAGCGAATCTTAGCTTCATCAAATTGATATCAATCCTCTCATACTATGCCTCGGGTGTTTTTCTTCAAGCCATAGAGGGATTTCTTCCACATGTATACATGAGATTCCCGTTCATGAATCTCAAACTCCACGAGTTGTTCCAAACCTGTCGCCTTGCTACATGAGGGGAATGGTCCTCTTGTAAGATTTTCCTTCAAACATGTATGTTATAGAATTTTTTGGGCTCTACAACCCCAATCATAAATGTCCATAAACCAAGGTCTTCTAAGTCCCTAAAAGTTTTTCTTCACACCCTAAAGGAATAAGGTCAACTGATTACATCATCTCCTAGAAGTTCTCCATAGAAAACTACTCATAACTGGTCAAAACTGGACCATATAGAATGCCCAGTGCAGAGGGTGCAATGCATCTCACCTGCTCAATGTAAATGGTGCGATGCATATTGGAAAGCCCTTTTGTAGGGTGCGATGGGCGAAAGTGGACAAATGGTAGAGACAGTTTGCAGGGTGGATGATCATGGAATCTTCCAGAAACTTCTCCTGTGACTCTTGCCTCTCTGAATTCGCCCAGGGATGAGTAAGAGATCATCAATCTCTGAGTGGAATCAAGAACTATCAGAGAGAGGACACTAATCAAAATCCCAGAAGCTGACTCACCCCCTCGCAATCATCTATATATGGATCCCTCATTACAGAGATTTGGAGGGGCTATAATCTTGGATCTTGTAAGGGAGTGCTGTTGGTTTCCTGGTGCAACATCACAGTGGTGGGTGATCTAAGCTTTTCATGAGGTGAAGAAGGGATTTCATGCTAAGAGGATGACGATGGGTCAGAACAATTGGTTGTAATCCTCTTTGCTATTCTTAATATTAATAAAGCTATTCAAGTTTTCCTCCACATTCTTGTATGTTTGATGATATATGCGTTTGTGTGGTCAATACATATCTGGTCTTGTATTGCTTATGATTGTATATCTCTGTTCTTCGATAGTATTATGCTGCTTTGGTTCCATAGGTGCTCTTTGAAGCTGGGTAGACGAAGAAGGAGCGGTGAAGATCTATCAGAAGGGAGAGGAACCAAGTGAGGAACCAAGCGCAAGACTGAGGTTGGTGTCCTTTGTTCCCCTCTTATCTACTTCTCATAAAGGAAAGCAAAAGTAGTTTTAGTTTGTTTGTTTCTAAGATAGATACCAGTCTTAGTGGGACTAGCAGCTCCGAGTGGACACTAGATTTCCTGATAACAAAATGGTGACTCCGCTGGGGAGCGAATAGATTGTTTTCTTGTCTATATTTGTTTGTTTTATAAACTTACGGATGGAGCTTGAAGTCAAGAAAGCTAGCCTTCGAAATGCATTTTCTATGCAAGTGCAAAGTAGATCAATGCTGCTTTAGTCTATCTCTGGGTTTTGTTTATAAACTGAACAATCGATTTGCAAACATTCTAATTGCCCAAGTGGTGGCTCTAGTAACCTCATTAGATCAACGCCTGTGATTTATATTTACTGAACATCACTTGCTCGGTCTAAATCCCTGAATCGAGCTGCAAACTGTGACCAAAGATCAAGTAAAAGTCTCGCACTGCTACCATCATACCCTCTCTTCAAGGAAGTCTGTATGCATCGCACCTCTCGTGTGCAATAGGTGAGATGCATACTAGATTCCCTATGTAACAGGTGCAATGGTCAGAAAAGGTTAATTTTGCCTTCAGAATTTGGTTTTTCTTCACTCTCTTCAGCTCTATTTAGGAATTTTTCTGTCTATGATCAGTATACCACTGTGGAAACCCCCTTCCTTTCCATCATTCCGCCTCCATTGTGCAAATAACTGTGAATGTTTTTATGTATTATGTGCCATTTTCAGTTCTCTTTTACAAAGAAGTAGCGTAATCAGACTGCCGTTTCTTGATTTGAAAGTGTCGCAAGTGTCATTTTCAATCATAGAAGAGAATCCTATTGTTCTTGATGGTTGATTATACTGTTAATCTTGTATTTGATTTGAATTAGTAGTTTTTCAACTGTTGAAAACATTTTTCAATTCGAAATCAAAAAGTGTCATCATTGTTTTCCTTTTGTTTTGAAGAGAAATTTGTTAGTATTGTCGCTTTGAAAAGATAATTCAGATTTGTACTCAGCATTCTTTTTGTCATTCACACGTTAAGAAAGCGAAAAACAAATACATGCATGTGCATTTGCATTTAGACTGCTTGTTGGTTTGATTTAGGACAATGTGTCTAGTGTGTGTTGTATGGTCTATGTTGAAAGAATCTCATTTCTCTTTCCTTAGTAGCTAGGATTTTCATTGCAGAAAGAAGATTGAACGATTGTTTATCATCTTAGATTTCATTTTAGGAATTATACATCTACATCATGTGGTGAACCTGGAAAAAAAATTTCTTAAGCAAGATCAACTGTAAAATAAATTCAATGAACATAAAAATTCTTTGGAACCTAACACACAACATTTAGAAGTCTAGGCTAGAGACGTATTCTAGCGTTGTAAAGCCTGGTAACTATTGCTTTCATTGCTGGTTGGATAGTTCCTCCTCTTTGAGACGACAAGTGCCAGCATAGACTTTTTCTCCCACGTACCGTTGAGTATATATTGGGAGACCACAATAGATTATATCCTTTATCCTTAGGAAGCCGTGTCTATCACCCTATCGATCACAATGCACTGAACACAACATTCGGGAAGATTGACTACCGTACCATAAAAAGTATTTTGCAGTTTTGTGATTGGTTTGGTAATCCCTTTGTCTAGATTTCTAGAGTAGTCTCTTTCGTTCCTTTTCAGACTCCTTAAAGGAAAAGGTCCATCTGAGCACTTGTCACTTCAGGCTCATTAAAATTGAAAAAAAAGTTGTGTCAAAGCGTCTAAAATTTATTTTGATAGGAATAACATCACTATTCCCTCGTTGGTCTTAGGTTGAGAAAAATGGAGTCCACCAACCAAGGATTTCCCCTTGGAGGAAATCCTAGTCCTTTCTCCTCTTGGGGAGATGTTGGCGCACCCCATATGGCCACATTGTCACTTCTAGGATTGATGATTGGCTTGTCCATATGGCTCTTCTTGACCTTCGTCGTTCAGATAACTGCGATTCCTAAACAATCAAGTCAGTAACTAGATGATACTAGAGTTACCCCCCAACCTTCTACTTCATCCGTTTCTCCCTCTCCTCCTTCCTCTTCGCTTGATGAAGCTGGTAAAGCAGAAAATCAAGTGACTAAGGAGGAGAAGAAAGGGAAGGAGAAGAAGAAAAAGAAGAAGAAGGAAACAAAGGCAAAAAGGGGCAATCGTGCATCGTCTAGTGAAAATCTACACACTGCATCATCCAAGCCTAAATCTCCATGTGTCATTTGCAAAGGAGACCACTATCATCGAGATTGTCCTTGTATCCCTCGGATCTTAAGGGACTGGTCTCCTCGTTTGCACAATCCGGTGTCATCAACCTCTGATCGTGTTGAAAGTACATCGTCAACTAGTGAAAGTGAAGTATCTAGACAGAAAAGGAAATGTAAATTTCCTTTTAAACTGTGTGAAGGCGATCACGTCGTCCACCATTGTCCCTTCCTAGATGCAGCTAAACGAGTCTTGGATAATCATCTGGCTTCACCGCTATGTCTTCCTCCTGGATATAAGAAACTCTTGCCAAGTCCATCATTGGTTGAAAATTTGTCTGACACGCCATTATGGTCAGTCGAAGCGTTTATCATTAAAGATAAATCCTCTGAATCCACACCAGATGAAAGTCAAAAGGTCGAGGCGGCAGTTGACCCGGTCTTGCCTTCAGAAGGTCAATCTTAAGATGATACAGTCACTGAAGAGAATGATAATGACACCATTCAAATTCTTTTCGTAAACACAGACTCCAATGAACATGGGGGTAGTCTACCCATTCCTTTATTGCAAGAAGGAAGTTTGTCAGTGTTAGGGTCCCACCCTAACCCCCTTATTTATGTAATGGGATCACGTCATAGTCAAGAGTCAATAAAGCCCATATTAATAATTGTAAGTGGTTAATCCGCAATTAATAACGGAACCAAAGTTAGTTGCAAATGGGCCGTAGTATTAGATAGATGGTATTATTAATACCACAATATTGGCCTGTGGTATTGCATGTATGAGTCATATATAAAGGATAGAGACTCCCTGCGAGGAGCATCATGTCTTATTTTGTAATCGAGCTCTGCTCTATTGGAGGTTTCCCCCTTGAAAAGGCAAGTGAACATTACTCTCTAAATAATAAAATCATTGCTATTCTGTGTTCTGGGTATCTTTTCTTCGCATATTCTGTATTTGGGTATCATTTGCAGGTTAAGAGCATAACAAGTGGTATCAGAGCACTTTCCAGGGCCGGTGGGATCTCCATTTCTTAGCAATTTTTTTTTTTTGGCTAGAGACGTGTTCTGACGTCTTTAAACCACGGGATCTGTCATTGAGCGCATAAACCTGTGGATTTTTGGAGGCATGCATGCAGGAAATATAAGAGGTGGTCACATCTGTTGGACTCCCTTGTAACCGCTGTGGGTACCCCTTCGAGTAGTAGCACATTAGACAGAACCATGCACAGACTGTCTTCCACATACCCTTTGGGTATATCGGAAGCCCCCTATGCTCCGTTGAAACCTCGCCATAGATAAACTGTCAGCCGTCTCGCGGCTACAGTACACCGAGAACAACACTCGGAGATATTACTCGCCCATACGATAGGGTAGTCGGGCTGTACGGCTAAGGGTATGGTCGATCCTCCTTAGTTAGAGCCCTGAAACATTGGGCCGAGTACTACTGCCAGACCCTTATGTATATTGTGATCTGTAGCACTTGACACTTCTCAAGACCATAGTTCCCTTTTCTATCGGGGGATCACACATCATCTCTTCTAGATCAGCTTGTGCAAAGGGGTGCAACAGCAGTAGACATCAGTCCCAATCAGCCATTCTGATCTATTAGATCCATCAGATCTGCAGAAACAGTCGGTTCCGCCGCCCAGAGCTATCAGATCTGCCATTCAGATCTCTCAGATCCACCAGATCAGAGTCGATGTGAAGGGTTCCAATACTGGGGTATAATTTTCGCAGGACTTTTGGCCGCATTGAGATTTTGAGGAGTTGGCCACTGCAGTATTGATAAGGAAGGAGTAAAACTCCGTTAGGAGTTAAAAAAAAAAAGTCTGAGATCTTTCGGGGCACTTATTGGTGATCTATCCCATCAGAATCAGGACGACGAGATGAGCACGGTGGTACCATTCACTTCTTAGTGAATTTTTTTTAGGCGGTCCCAATTTTCAAAATATCCGGTTGGTGTATGGTAGAAACTAGAGATCAAGCAATGGCCAATGAAAGGATGGACAAACTTGAAGAATCAGTGCAAAACCTCGACATTCAGCTTACCGAACTATGTAGCATGGTCGAGAAAATAGTCCCGAAGGGCAAGGAGCAAGCCCACGAGGAGACGTATAATGGCCATGAACACAATGAGGGTGAGTCTAGCCACTCTCCTCACGTTTGGCACACCCACCCACAACCCAGTCAGCGACCTCCCAAGTTGGATATGCATAAATTTGATGGTTCTCACCTGTCGGCATGGATAGCACAAATGGAGCAGTATTTCAAACTAAATCACATCTTTGATGATGAGACTCAGCTTATGTTGGGGAGCATGTACTTGGACAATGAAAGGTGGCAATGGTGGGAATGGCATCAACACTGCACTGGACCTTTTAGGACTTGAGCCAAATTCACCAAAGCTCTTCAAGACCGCTTTGACCAGAAATCATCTTTTTTGGGTCATCTTACTAAGCTCTGACAGATTGGTAAAATGGATGAATATATTACAGATTTTGAAGCCTTAGCCTTCCTCACTTGGGGTCTCTTAGATGTGTTCTACACGGAATGTTATAACAGCGGTCTTAAAGAAGCTATCAAAGCCCAAGTCCTACTGCACCACCCTCCCACATGGACGGAGGCTTGCAAGGTAGCTTGTAACGTGGAACGTGCATTAGCAGCACAATACAGTCGCCCAAATTTCTCCGCTAAAGGTCGCCCCCCACAGGCTCACAACACGACTCAAACACTTAAGGTCCAAAAGATGTCACATGTGGAAATGGCCGAAAGAAGAAAGCAAGGCCTATGTTACTACTGTGATGAAAAATACTCCCGAGGTCATAAATGCAAGGAGCCAAATTTTTTTCAAATTGATGCCACTAACTATAGCTCAACAGAGGAAGATCCACCACTGGAGGAACATGAGCCGCTAGAAGAAGACAACCAAAAGGACAATGTCTCTGATGAACCAGTTATTTCGTTGCATGCTTTGGTAGGGATTTCTTCCCCTCAAACTCTCAAAATCAGAGGTTTTATTAAACATCGCCCAGTAGTAGTCTTGATTGATAGTGGAAGTACACATAATTTCATCCATCAAAAATTCGCAGAAGCAGTGCATTGTTTTGTACAAGCAGTTTCTAACTTCCAAGTTCAAATTGCGGATGGAGGCACAATTAAATGTGAAGGCCGCTGTGAAAATGTCAAACTTGAAATGGGGGATTATCAGTTGAAAACCCACATGTTTGCCATACACATGGGGGGTTGCGACATTGTCCTCGGAGCTGAATGGCTCCACACTCTTGGGCTAATCACAATGGATTTCTTGGAGTTATATATGAGTTTTAAGCAGAACAACTACACACATACCCTTCGTGGACTCCAGGCGGGAGCCCCCTCTATCATCAACTCGCATAGGATGGAAAAACTATTAAAAAAGGGAAATCATGGAGTTGTAGCTCAATTTAATGCCATCCAGGCAGTCGAAACCAAGCCTCTGCAAATTCATCCTGAGATGCAACAGATTTTAAATAACCATCTGTCGGTCTTTGACAAGCCTCATGAGCTTCCACCCTCACGAGGGGAACATGATCATAGCATCACCTTGGTTCGAGGGGCCCAACCCCCAAATGTGCGCCCATACAGATATCCGTTCACCCAAAAGAATGAAATAGAAAAAATCATCAAGGAACTTTTGGAAGCAGGTGTTATTCGTCCCAGCATTAGTCCTTATTCATCCCCAGTGGTCATGGTGCTCAAGAAAGATGGGGAGTGGCGGCTGTGTCCCGACTTCAGGGCCCTTAATAAGTTGACAGTCAAAGATAAATTTCCTATCCCGGTGGTTGATGATTTGCTGGATGAACTCAATGGGGCTCAATTCTTCACTAAGCTGGATCTTCGCTCAGGCTACCACCAAATTCGCATGAAGGAAGTCGACATCCCCAAGACTGCTTTCAGAACTCATGAAGGCCATTATGAATTCCT
>APFE031292387.1:239694-279311 GCA_000404065.3 Pinus taeda
CATGAATAGGCCATGATTTCTCTTGTAAATATTTTATTTCTTAATTAATTATTCTCATATTTTTGTGTGCATATGGTTGGTGTGATCTTCAGTTAGTTTTATAATTTTTAAAAGCGTATTAAATGGAGATAAGGAATAGTAATTATTGAGTGAAAATTTATGTATGAATGGAGTTCGTAGAACATACGGATGTGTGAAATTTGCCATACATTGAGTTTTTGATTTGGTTAATAGTTGAATTGTATTCTCATATACACAGCGTTTGAAGATCCTGGTTTATGCGGGTTTACCCTGCATCAGGTACTAGTGATGCACTGGTGCACTACTCCACTACTAGACCTCTACTAGTTCCTCCAACAGTTAGAACTAGTTTCACTAACTATAACTTAGTTAAACTGAGTTATCTAATTACAACTCAAAAGAACTAAACCTGGGCCCCTAAAATTTAGGGATCACTCTACATGACTCTAGATAGACTTCCAACTTGAATTTCCTAAGTAAATTAAGTCAATTTAACTTAATTAACTATTACAAGTTGCTATGAGAACATAATTTCGATTTGATTCACAATTTAATTCAAGGACAAATTAAATTTGAATTTCTTGTTGCTATTTTTAACACTCCATCTCAATAACAAAGGGATTATTAGCTACCTCGATCCTGTCTTTATGAAACTCGAATTTGCATCTTGACAATGCCTTTCTCAAAATATCTGCATCCTACTCCTCTGTGGGAATGTACTCCAACAACATAATTCTCCTCTGCACACAATATCAAAGACGATAATACCGGATATCAATATGCTTGGACCGATTATAAAAAACTAAATTTTCATAGAGTTTGATACAACTCTGATTGTCACGCTAAATAACAGTCGGATCCATCTGCTGACCAAACAAACCAACCAAAATATTCCTCATCCAAATAGCCTCACAAGACTCTTGACTAGAAGCCATGTACTCTTCCTTTGTTGAACTAAGTGCAACTGAACTTTGTTTCATGTTGTACCAAGAAACAATTGTTGACCCAATTGTTACACTGATATTTGTCACCATGACTATCTGTAGTTAATATGGCTCCATCAATAGTCATATTATCCTCCTTGTCAAGCCTAATACCTCTGCTCTTCATGTCAAGCTTCAAAAAAGAGAGAAAGTCACTAAAACATGTTTATCTCTGGGTACGCAGGTTCTCTCTACCTTGCCTGCGTGTACGCATCCCAAACTCATTGTACCTGTGTACTTGTACGCTCTGTAAGTCAAGGGATGGGTGCGTACCCTGTAAAGGTCAAAAGGCGCGAGTTTCATCTTTAAAAAGTTACTTGTGGTCACTTCTAGAGCTTTCTAGAAGAGTGTTTTATGTGTATTGAGCGCCTCCAGATGGTTCATGCATCCCTATGATAGAGGAACTTATCCCATCAAGAGAGGAGCTACCCCATCCAAAAGAGGGAGTATCCCATTGATGTTGGAACTGAATAACTTCCTCTAGAACACTATAAATACAGGCATTGGGCCAGAGGAGGGGGAGGTTGAAAGCTGAACATTCCAAAGGGTAGATGCTGCTGGAATTAGGACTTCCTTGTAGAAGCTTGTGAGGAGAGATTACCATCCTTCTTGTTTCATTTGGAAGTGGGTGAGCTTATCAAAGTAAAGGAAAACTCTTGCTGGACCCTGGGAGGAACTTGCACAACACCAAGGCTCAGGTTGTAATGGTTTCTTTTGTTTCCTATTAATACAAATAAGTCCATTCTTCTCAACAATTTGTTATTAATGAGTTGTTTCATATACTCCTTGGCCTATATGTTGAATATGTTTTATTTTATGAGATATTCAGGTGCTATGTAATCGTTTGATTGTTAGTGAATGCAGGTTTTGAAGTGAAGGAGGAGCTTCATCTGGATCAACGAAGCTAGGCTGCTACAACAAGCGTTGGACCTAAGGTAAGATCGAAAAACACTTGGTTTCTCATAGGATAATGTATATTTAGAGAAGGATTGCTCTTACTTGTTTCGTTTGTCACTAGAGAGTGTTAGACTCCTAGGGAGGTTAGTTTTGTCAACAAAAATAACTCTTTCCACATGACACCAATACTAAATATTCCTCCTAATGTTCTCTTTCTGTTGAATGGACTCCTTGCCCAATCTGCATCGGTGAAGCCTTGAAGATTCACTCCCTCTGTCTATCTATACCATAAATCATACTAAATAGTGCCTCTGAGGTATCTCAACACATGCTTGGATACCTTCCAATACAACTTGGTTGGCTTAACCATCACTTAATTAAGTTGTTTAACTTCATAGAAAATGTTTGGTTGTGTGTTCACCAAATACATGAGAGAACCCACAAGCTTCCTGTAAATAGTAGCTTCCACGACTTCACCGAATGTAGCATCTTCCTTCCTCCAATTACCAGCTAGAGGAGTCTCCATGGGTTTACTGCTCTCAATGTGGAACCTTTTTAGTATTGTGTTGGCATACTTTCCTTGAGAGACAAAAAATTCCTCATCACCTTGCCATACTTCCATGCCCAGAAAATAGTGCATGAGCCCCAAGTCCTTCATTTCGAACTTTCTTGCAAGATCCTCTTTGCATGACTTGATCATCTTATCATCACCTGTCATAATCAAATCATCAACATATAAAACAATAATCAACAATTTACCATCAACCACAATATGGTAAAGGTTCGCATCTGCTTCACTTTTGGTGAATCCCAACCCGGTGAAGTAGTTATCGATCATGGTGTACCAAGCACGGGGTACTTGCTTCAACCCATACAATGCTCGCTTGAGTCGGCACACATGCGACTCTCTGTTGAATGTATAAAAAACTTTAGGCTACTCAATATACACCTCTTCCTCAATCATGCCATTAAGGGAAGGTTGTCTTTACATTCATCTGATGTATCTTCCATCCCATCTGCCCTGACAGTGCCAAAATGGATCTGATTAATGAGTACCTTGAAACATGAGAAAAGGTCTCATGATTAATCGCCCGTATGATAGGGTAGTCGGGTGGTACGGCTAAGGGTACGGTCGACCCTCCTTAGTTAGAGCCCTGAAACATTGGGCCGAGTACTACTGCCAGACCCTTATGTATATTGCGATCTGTAGCACCTGACACTCCCCAAAACCCTAGTTCCTTTTTTACTCATCATCTCTTCCAGATCCGCTTGAGCAAAGGAGTGCAGCTGCAGCAGACATCGGTCCCAACCAGCCAGTTCTCTCAGATCCAGCAGACCAGAAGCATTGTGCAGGGTTCCTATACCAGGGTATAATTGTCGCAGGACTTTTGGCCGCATTGACATTTTGAGGATTTGGCAACTGCAGTATTGATCAAGAAGGAGTAAAACCCCATTAGGAGTTTTCCGACAAAAAAAAAAAAAAAAAAAAAAAAAAAAAAAATAATCGTCTGAGATGTTCCGGGGACCACTTATTGGTGATATAGCCATTAAAATCAGGGCACGACGAGCTTAAGCATGGTGGTACCATTAAAATTTAATTTGGCAAAAAATTTTGGCGGGTCCCATTTTTTTTTCATCAACAACGGTTGTATGGTAGAAACTAGAGCTCAAGCGATGGCCAATGAAAGGATGGACAAACTGGAGGAAATGGTGAACAAAATCCACACTCAGCTGGACAAAATAGATCTGGATAACATGGAAAAATTGTTGAAAGGAGTGAGTCTCCAGCTACAGAAATGGCAAGGAGAGGGAAAGGAGGATTTGAGGTCAAACAGCAAGGAGCAAGCCCACGAGGAGGGGTATAATGGCTATGAAGGCATTTACGGTGAATCTAGCCACTCTCCTCACGACTGGCACACCCATTCACCACGCAATCAGCGACTTCCTAAGTTGGATATGCATAAATTTGATGGTTCTCACCCAGCAGCATGGCTATCACAAATGGACCAGTATTTCAAATTGAATCAGATCCTAGATGATGCGACTAAGCTTGCGTTGGGGAGCATGTACTTCGACAATGAACGGTGGCAATGGTGGGAATGGCATCAGCGCTCCAATGGCTATTTTAGGACTTGGGCCCAATTTACGAAAGCTCTTAAAGATTGCTTTGAACAAGAAGACTCTTATTTGGGTCTTCTCACTAAGCTCAGACAGACCAGTACAGTAGAGGAATATATTAATGCTTTTGAAAGGTTAGCTTTCCATACTAAGGGTCTCACAAATGAGTTCTACACAGAATGTTTTATCAGCGGTCTTAAAGAAGCCATCAGAGCTCAAGCGCTACTTCACCACCCTCCCACGTGGATGGAGGCTTGCAAGGTAGCTCGTAAGGTGGAACGTGCATTAGCAGCCCAATACAGTCGCCCAAATTTCCCCGCTAAAGGTCACCTCCCACAGGCACAACACACGACTCAAACACTTAAGGTCCAAAAGGTGTCCCCTGCGGAAATGGCCGAAAGAAGGAAGCAAGGACTATGTTACTACTGTGATGACAAATACTCCCCAAGTCATAAATGTAAGGAGCCCAAATTCTTTCAAATAGATGCCACTGACTACAACTCAACAGAGGAAGATCCTACACATGGGGAACATGAGCCGCTAGAGGACGATGACCAACAGGACGATGTCTCTGACGAACCAGTTATTTTGTTGCATGCCCTGGCAGGGATTTCTTCCCCTCAAATGCTCAAAATCAGAGGGTTTATTAAACATCGCCAAGTAGTAGTTTTGATTGATAGTGGAAGTACACATAATTTCATCCATCAAAAAGTCGCAAAAACAGTGCACTGCTTTGTACGAGCAGTTTCTAACTTCCAAGTTCAAATTGTAGATGGGGGCACAATGAAATGTGAAGGCCGTTGTGAAAATGTCAAACTTCAAATGGGGGATTAAGTTGAAAACCCACATGTTTTCCATAAACATGGGGGGTTGTGACATTGTCCTCGGCGCTGACTGGCTCCGCACTCTTGGGCCAATCACAATGGATTTTCAGGAGTTGTATATGAGTTTTAAGCAGAACGACCACACACATGCCCTCCGAGGACTCCAGGCGGGAGCCCCCTCTATCATAAGCTCGCATAGGATGGAAAAATTGTTAAAAAAGGGCAATCATGGAGTGGTAGCTCAATTTAATGCCATCCAGGGAGTCGAAACCAAGCAGCCGCCACTTAATCCTGAGATGCAACAGATTTTAAACAACCATCTGCCGGTCTTTGACAAGCCTCATGGGCTTCCACCCTCGCGAGGGGAACATGATCATAGCATCACCTTGGTTCCAGGGGCCCAACCCCCAAATGTGCGCCCATACAGATATCCGTTCACCCAAAAGAACGAAATAGAAAAATCATCAAGGAACTTTTGGAAGCAGGGGTCATTCGTCCCAGCATCAGTCCTTATTCATCCCCAGTGGTTATGGTGCTCAAAAAAGATGGGGAGTGGCGGATGTGGCCTGACTTCAGGGCCCTCAATAAGCTGACAATTAAAGATAAATTTCCCATTCCAGTGGTTGATGATTTGCTGGATGAACTCAACGGGGCTCAATTTTTCACGAAGTTGGATCTTCGCTCAGGTTACCACCAGATCCGCATGAAGGAAGTCGACATACCCAAGACTGCTTTTAGAACTCATGAGGGCCATTATGAATTCCTGGTCATGCCATTTGGTCTTTGTAATGCCCCCTCTACTTTTCAGAGCCTTATGAACCACATTCTCAAACCATATCTCAGGAATTTTTTCCTTGTCTTCTTCGATGACATCCTCATCTATAGTTGCACTTTGGGCCGCACATCTTCAGCATGTAGATCTACTCTTGCAACTGCTCCGCAAGCATAAATTATTTGTCAAGATGTCCAAGTGTTTGTTTGGCATGGAAGAAGTAGAGTATTTGGGCCACATTGTGGGGTGTGAAGGTGTCAAGGTAGACCCCAAAAAGATCCAGGCAATGCAGGAATGGCCTCAACCTAAGACCTTGAAGAGCTTGCGAGGATTTTTGGGTCTCATAGGATATTATCATAAATTTGTCCGCAACTATGGTCGCATATCGAAGCCCCTCACCCAACTCCTAAAGAAAAATTCATTATTCTGGAATGAGGAAGCACAATAGGCCTTTATAGCCCTAAAAAATGCCATGTGTTCCACTCCAGTTTTAGCACTACCTGACTTCACCAAATCTTTTGTCATTGAATGTGATGCTTCAGGTACATGAATTGGGGCGGTCTTAAAGCAGGAATGGCGACCGTTGGCCTTCACAAGCCAACAACTCAGTGGGAGGAATCTAGGCCAGTCTACCTACGAAAAGGAAATGATGGCCATATTACATGCAGTCGAAACCTGGTGACCTTACTTATTGGGGTGATGTTTCCAAATCCGCATAGATCATCACAGTCTTAAATATTTTTTGGAGCAATGCCTATCCTCCCCATAACAAAATAAATGGCTAGCCAAAATGATGGGATATGATTATGAGATCATTTACAAGAAAGGGAAAGACAATAGTGTAGCAGATGCATTATCTCGCCAATTTGAGGAGGAAAGTACCATGCTAGCAATTTCCCTCCCCATTCCATAATGGATTGAAGAAGATCACAGGGAATGGTTTTCACACCCCAAGCTCTCCCAACTCATTTCTCAATTGCAGGTAGATCCAAATTCCACCAAGGGCTACTTGTGGCAGGATGATATTCTTCGCTACAAGGAGAGAGTCGTAATATCACCAACATCCACCCTCAAAAGTCGCATTTTGGCAGAATTGCACTCATCTCCCATTGCAGGACATTCGAGCTTTTAGAAGACATATGCTCGCACCAGAAGATCATTTTTTTGGACAGGCATGAAAAAAGGACATCCTTACTTTCGTAGCAGAATGCGATGTCTATCAACGCCACAAAGGGAAAACCGTCAACACACCAGGCACATTACAACCATTTCCCATTCTGGCATCAATTTGGATGGAGGTTTCTATGGATTTCATTACAGGTCTTCCAAAGTCAGGGAACAAGTCAGTCATCATGGTGATTGTGGACCGACTGTCGAAGTATGCTCATTTCTGCGCCCTACCCCACCTGTTTACACCAACTTTTGTTGCTCAATCTTTCATGGATCAGATCTTCAAATTGCATGGCATGCCCACTTCTATTATGTCCGACCGCGACCCGATCTTCACCAGTAATTTTTGGCAGGAACTCTTCAGAATACAAGGCACTCAACTAAAACTCAGTACTTCCTATCATCCGCAAACAGATGGTCAAATTGAAGCCGTCAACGAATGTCTAGAAAGCTACCTTAGGTGTTTCACTTCAGAAAAGCAACACCTTTGGGTATAGTGGCTACCTCTGGCTGAATGGTGGTATAACACCAACTATCATGCCACCACCAAAATGACTCCCTATGAAGTAGTATATGGTCAACTCCTGCCTTCACCTACTTTATATCTCAAGGGATGCTCAAAAGTACGAGCAGTGGATCAACTCCTACAACACCACGCAACCATGCTCGCCCATCTTCGAGAGAATCTTCATCAAGCTCAGAACCGCATGAAGCAACAGGTAGACCAGCATCGCTCAGAGCGCCAATTTCAAGAAGGGGATCATGTCTTTTTACGACTCCAACCATATAAGCAAACATCACTCAAAGACAAGGGGTGTCAGAAACTCTCTCCCAAATTCTACGGACCTACAAGTTGGCCTTGCCACCTATTGCAAAAATCCATCCAGTTTTCCATGTCTCATGCCTCAAGAAAGTGATTGGGAACAATTGTAGAATTCAGACCAGTCTACCTGAATTGGATGAAGTAGGGTCCATCTGGCTTCAACCAGAATAAGTCCTAGACACACGAGTCAAGCAATTGCGCGGCCACATGATTAAGGAAGTCCTCGTCAAATGGAAAGACACCTCTCTGAAAGATGCAACTTGGGAACTAGCCACTATTCTTCAGCAGTTTCTGCAACTTTAGCCTTGAGGACAAGGCTAGTCTTAAGGGGGAGGGCATGTTAGGGTCCCACCCTAACCCCCTTATTTATGTAATGGGATCACGTCATAGTCAAGAGTCAATAAAGCCCATATTAATAATTGTAAGTGGTTAATCCGTAATTAATAACGGAACCATAGTCAGTTGCAAATGGGCCGTAGTATTAGATAGATGGTATTATTAATACCACGGTATTGGCCCGTGGTATTGCATGTGTGAGTCATATATAAAGGATAGAGACTCCCTGCGAGGAGCATCACGTCTTATTTTGTAATCGAGCTCTGCTCTATTGGAGGTTTCCCCCTCAAAGAGGCAAGTGAACATTACTCTCTGAATAATAAAATCATTGCTATTCTGTGTTGTGGGTATCTTTTCTTCGCATATTCTGTATTTGGGTATCATTTGCAGGTTAAGAGAATAACAGTCAGAGTCATATCCAGCCGTCTATTCGGTCCCACCTCCAAGCAACCTAGTCATTTCCTTCGATTGGAATCTACTAGGAAGACCCCGTCTACCGTCTAATGTTCCATTCCGAATCATTGTACAAGCATACAGAATGGTCATGACCGGTACTATCATAGATAAAGGGGCTTCTGTGAGTATCCTTTCCTTGACTGCTTGGAAAGTGCTTGGTTCGCCATCGCTTCTGCCTAAGATGAGAAATCTGACAGGCTTCGACAAAGGAACCAGTCGACCGTTAGGGATCCTTCCCAATGTGCCCATAACGTTGAGAAGGAAAACCATTTATATGAACATAATGGTAGTCCAAGGACCTCTAGACTATAATCTACTCCTTGGGCGGGACTATATTTATAGCATGGGATCCATTGTCTCCTCACTCTTTAGAGTAATGTGTTTTCCGCACGAAGGCCGAGTGGTCCAGCTCGTAGACCATCTTTCGTTCCCCGGCTCACACATAGATAATAGTCAAATGACATCCCTAAATGGTCTTTTCATGCAAGGAATGTCTCATCAATCTTCAATCCGTCCACCTGAAGAATGCGAGTAATTCGGGAGGACATGACTAAAACCCAGGGGGCATGCACCCTGGCCTGCTCCGGCAGGAAAACTCTAGGTATAGAGTAGGTTTCCGCCAAGGAAAATGACTAGTCCGATACCTGTCTGCATAGGAAGAGGGAATTAGACTGGAATAAGATTCCCTCGTGAAGGTTAGGTGGTGGAGCCTTTGTCCAAATGGACTAAGCCAAGGAAGTGTTTTTGTCTGCGGTGCGGATGGAAACTATCTTGCAAATGTGAGAACTTCTATATGGTAGCCTGGAAATATTTCACTATACCTGCGGGCATGCAAACCTTTTTGCACGCAAGCGAAGAGCGACCATTTATTTTCTTAGTTTGTAGATTCTCAAACCCTTCAAACTCGTAGGATTGGTCGTTCCTAGCTTACATAAAGAAAGGATGCGGAGCAAAGCTTCGAAAGGTGCAAGCTCCATAAAAATGGAATCTATCGATGAGATATCCTTATTATATGACTTGCACAAGTAGTTTTATGAGAGGTTCAAGCTTGTTAAAAATTAAACCTAAGCAATGAGCAAATGTTTCCCCTAGAGTTTAAGATCATTAAAAAATGAACCAATTTCCGATAAATAACCATTGTGAATGCATTATCATCAGCTTTTGAGCCTTGGTCGTGTTCTCATCATCACCTCCACTCAGTTTTAGCCGATCATACGCCTCCATTTGATTTTTTACCCTTTTGAGGAACAGCTGTGACGAGTGATTCTGTTAGCCATCCTTGTGACACTACCGTGATTGGAAAATTCCAAACCTTACTTGGAATCAGCTGCTACCCGAAATTATCACTCGTTCCTCAAAAAACGAGTCTCCTTTAAGCTCTTTTCATCTGACTCATAAAATATGAAAAGATTGCTGAGCGATTGGCCTCTCCGGCTCATTAAAGTCATCAGAAGTACTATCCCTCCCCTAGATTTTAATCTTTTTGGACTTGAAGGATTATAACACAAAAAGATCGAGTGCTTGTCTTGTTCGGCTTGTTAAAACTATAAAAAATTAATCCCTTTCGTATTATTTTATACTTTTTCGGACTTAAGGGATTATATATCGAAAAAGGATTATTGGAGTTTCCTTTTCTTCCCTTTTCAGACTCTCTAAAATTGAAAAAGGACCGAGTTATCATTGTCGTTAAACTCGTTAAAATCAATAGCGAAAAACTTGTCCAAATGGACAAGAACGAGTTTCACTATCGCTAGGCTCATTAAAACATAGCGAGGGGTTCGCTCGAAGGGCGAATTATAGAACAAGCATATGTTATCCTCCTCAAGCTTGATAAAAATAAAGAGGTATTGGTCAACAATGACTGGGGAAATTGGGAAGAAAACTTGAAGAAACTTTATTGGTAGCAAGTCGCTCTTGAACATGACACTTTCACTCCACGTCCGAGTCGGGTTGGGTTATTCCATTCACCGATCATATCACCATTGGTCCATCGCACCATCCATATTTGGGGTTAACACTACCATTCCATGTTAGTGTCACCGGTATGTTCAAGAGAAGTCGCTTAGAGAATTCACCTGTGTCTGATCCGCTGCAATACATTCATGCTCCATTCTTTCATGACCGCCACCCTGAACCTTGTATCATCAGATTGTTTTCACCTCCAAAATCATTTGCTCTGTTCCATGTCGTAGATGTGGGATTCATTAAGGCCCTCCTACGATGGGTTGCTTCTTGTTGACAACAGCTCATTATCCAAGAAGTTGACCTAGGGACAACCCTTTTAGTACTTTGAAGCTTGCATGCCTCAATGGAAAGTTTCTCACTTCCGACGACAGGTTTACATCAATGGCCTTCGACTGAAATATTTTTCATGGTGTTCGACGCCAATTCCTTTTTTCACACCACGCGAATTGTACTGTAGTACCTTGAGGGTCATCATCATTATCGGTGATTCCCCTCGTGCCTGTTGACAGCTTACATCATTGGCTGGTAATCAGGCGATGTCTTTCCATGTTCGACTCCAGAACTTCCTTCACATGGATTGACTTGTACTCTGAGTGAATATTGAATGAGTTTGAAGACCCCAGATCTAGTTTCATCCATCTGGGCTGCAATATATTCAGGAATATAAAGACATCAAATGTACATCATTGGTGAACAAATGATCAGCCGAATCAAAGGATGATGACTCCGTCCGAATCATCAGTCTACTACACAGACAACTGTTTGTCCTATGTACATGAAAATAAATTTATAAAGTTGAGCAGGGGAATGCCTGCCTCGAAAATATTATGAAGATAATGTATTGTATTGTATCTTATTATAGGTTGCCTTCCATCTCGAAAAAACTTTGGATCCTCATGATAAAGCATTTCACCCGACATCAAAAGATTAACGACCTCATGCTTTAGGGGGCAACTGTTATAGACATTTTTGGGCACTGCAACCCCAATCATAAATGTCCATAAACCAAGTGCTTTTAAGTCCCTAAAAGTGTTGCTTCACACCCTCAAGGAACAAGGTTAGCTAATTACATCATCTCCCAGAAGTTCTCCACAGAAAACTGCTCAGAACTGGTCAAAACTGGACCATACAGAATGCCTAGTGCAGATGGTGCAATGCATCTCACCTGTTCAGTGTAAAGGGTGCGATGCATACTGGAAAGCCCTTCTGTAGGGTGCGATGGGCAAGAGTGGACAAATGGCAAAGACAGTTTGCAAGGTGGATGATCATGGAATCTTCCAGAAACTTCTCCTATGACACTTATCTCTCTAAATTCGCCCAAGGATGAGTAAGAGATGATCAATCTCCAAGTGGAATCAAGAAATATCAGAGAGAGGACACTAATCAAAATCCCAGAAGCTGACTCACCCCCCTACAATCATCTATATATGGATCCCTCATCACAGAGTTCTAGAGGGGCTAGAATCTTGTATCTTGTAAGGAAGTGTTGTTGGTTTCCTGGTGCAACATCATAGTGTTGGGTGATCTAAGCTTTTCATGAGGTGAAGAAGGGGCTTTCATGCTAAGAGGATGACGCTGAGTCAAAACAATTGGTTGTAATCCTCTTTTTTATTCTTTATATTAATAAAGCTATTCAAGTTTTCCTCCACATTCTTGTATGTTTGATGATATATGCATTTGTGTGGTCAACACATATCTGGTCCTGTATTGCTTATGATTATAGATCTCTGTTCTTCGATAGTATTATGCTACTTTGATTCCATAGGTGCTCTTTGAAGCTGGGTAGACAAAGAAGGAGCGGCGAAGATCTATCAGAAGGGAGAGGAACCGAGTGAGGAACCAAGTGCAAGATTGAGGTTGGTGTCCTTTGTTCCCCTCTTATATACTTCTCATAAAGGAAAGCGAAAGTAGTTTTAGTTTGTTTGTTTCTAAGATAGCTACCAGTCTTAGTGGGACTAGCAGCTCCGAGTGGAAACTAGATTTCCTAATAACAATGTACTTTCATGCTCCTTTTGAATTCAGGCATCCCTGTCACCATCTGACTCACAAACCTTCGGTGCTACGTGACAATGGACATGGTCCCCAGTGGACTTCCTCCAATTTGATACAACCTAAACTCAAAAACATCTTTCAAAATTCTATTTCCATACACGTACCTTTCCATCGATGATTGCCACCCTGAAACCTTTCCATTTTTGAGATGGACACCAGGTTCTTCTTGTGATTAGGTACATAAAAGTGATTCGGGGTTCCTTGCTTTCTTTGAAGAGTCGACCATTTCCTTAATGACCTGCATTACCTTCGGACACTCCTTCGCATAATGGCTGAACTTATTGCAACCAAGGCATCCACCTTTCCTTCCACCCTTAGATCCGAACTTCCCAATGAAGTGATATTTAGATGGGCCATCAGAAACTTCAGCTACACCATTATGATAATATTTTCTACTTCAACTTATCCCTTTGTGAACTTAGAAGAGAGATGTGGAACCCATTGATCCTTTTGTCTTGTCCCTATTGTCTTTGGTGATTGCTCTTTCACTCTTTCTTGGGCATTGTCTTCACCTCAGCTCTGAGATGATGTTAATTTTAGGTATGTTCTATGCTAGATCAATTTAATTCAATTTCTTTTCCACATTAGCAATCACATCAACATAAAGTAAACTGCAAATAGAACATAAATATAAATCACCGAAGACAAGCCAAGATAAGAGGACACAAGATGTGGCGCTAGCGAGGGACAAACCCTAATGTGGGGAAACCCTTGATCAATTCTTCTTTTATGTTCTTCAAAGTTCAGCAGAGAAAGAGAGAGAGAGTACATTTACAATAGAAGTCAACACTTTGACTTTAGATATTGGCAGAGATTAGTTGAAGACGTATTGCTTCAACTAATTCTCTAAGGTGACTTCTTCACCTATCATAGTGCTGCATCTCGCCCATTTACTACACCTTACCATGTCACACCATCATGCTACATCATACTATGCTGCCCATACATCATGCTGTCCATGCATCATGTTGTCCATGATCTCATACATCATGCTGCCCATGATCATTATGCTTCATGCCGCCCATGCATCATGTTGCCCATCATGGTACTGTTATAACTTCTTGTTGCTTCATCATATTGCAACATTGTCCTTATGTTACTTCATTATATAACCATATGCGTATGAGCCTTAGCTGCTTGCTATGGCTTGCAGCCTAGCAAAGCAGCTAGGCTACAGTTCCAGAATCCTCCACGCAGTCTCAAACTACAAAATCATGTTGTATTCTACAGTAATCCGTTTTCATACATTTCTGACCTCTTTATAACTGAGATCATGCCTCTAGGATTAGTGTGATATCTATAGTGAGAATATACATATATCTTGACTATTGTGAGATGGATCCATCAGGATTTGTTCTCACCAGATCTTGACTGTGGTTATGTGAACAACGTATTAAGGTATGTTTGCAGCTTCACTTCATGACTGCGGCCAACATGACTGCGGTTCTTAACCTGTGTGAACAACGTATCTAGGTATGCCTGTGGCTTCAATTCATGAGTGTGACCAACATGCTTGCGGTTCTTAACTTCAAACTTGACTGCAGTCAGATTACTCCTACTGCCCACAAATATCTACATATTATCTACGTGTATATATATTGCATTTCCTGAGTGTGAAAGTTGTGCATTGATATCTATATTGACTACGTATATATATACATATGCAATTGCCTGCATGACTGTATCATTGCATATACAGATCTTGCGGCGTTGTATTCTCTGCCCTACGTATATATATCCTTATGTATGCATAGTGTATAACGGTCTTCTCATGAAATTATGACTGTGGCTCTTCCACAACGGCAATACAGATAGAACGTTTCCTTTGGCTACATATGAGACCTCTTTTATGGTGATCATATTTCTGTAGCTAAGGTTTATTGTGGCCAGATCTCTACGGCTAGGGAAATGTATAATAGCTAGGGCATCACTTGAAGACCAACGTATCACACATGGTGTCTCTCTCCTTCACCAAAAACCCAGACGTGGAGAGGAGGAGGCTACACATGAAGAGGTGTGTGTAAATGACTTTAAGTCCACACTTCTTTATACTAAAAACGTAGATGATAAATAGACATGTCTATTGGGCTTCTGAGCCTATGTAAGATGCTGGCCGACTTAACAATTTGTCCACAACATAAATAAATTCATAACTTCATAATTACTTATCGGAATTGGATGATCTTTAGATCAATCCTACACCTCTCAATGAGAGGGATCCAATAAAAATATCAGCTGTCATAAATAAGCTATCCCACATGGAGTTTGGCCCTAGTTTCCAATTTAACACATATGCCCTGTTTAGACATGTCCAGTTACTTATTTTATGAGAAACTCATTTTTTTCTAAGTCATCATGATTTTAGATTTATAAATTATCAAGAATGACAATCAAATCATTAATTATTTGCCATGGATGGTAACAATAATATGCATATGTCTCTTTTTTGGTTATAACTTATAGTTCTAATGTTTTGAATTCCTAGTTGCCTTTTATTCTTAACATTGAATTTTCATTGCCTTATATTTTGTTTACTTATCATTCCCCTATCATATCAAGGCCCTAGCTTTCCAAAATTATAGCAAATCACTATTTATATTAGATCATAGTAACTAAGGTTATGAACCACACCTCAATACCTATATATGAGGTGGTTTGACCTTATTTTGTATCAATCATATTGATCATTTATTTATTGATATCATCCTAAAAATATAATTATACCCACATACAAATCTCAATATTTCTCTTGGAAAACCCACATCAAATGTAAGTGCAGAAATGTAACTACTCCCAGCTCGTTTAAAAATGCAAACCTCCAAAGTTGAGATGCACTTCATTGATTGATGCCAGACTCACAAAGCAACGAAGCCCAGATCCAAGCTTTCAACTTAATTGCATATTATGAGTGACTTGGAAGAAATTTCTCGTAAGAGATCTTTTTTTTGTCAGTCTCTCATTTAAAATGGCCTAGCATTAAGCTACAACCTACACACTAGGGTGTGCCAATAACTCCTTATGCTTTTTGTGGTGACTCAAAATTTGGCCACACATTTCCTGGTTTTATAGGATAATCCAATCCACTTGGAGATGGAATGAGTCCCTATTATGGCCAATTTGTCCATTCTCCAATTCCTAGAAATATACTCTTTTAAGGGGAGACCACCCGTGAACCACCAACTATCTCAAAACTTGGCATAAGATTTGGCTTGAAACATTATTTTTCTTGTGGAATTATGATAATATTGTTTTGGGAAACTAATGAACTAATTTGGATCTACATGTTGTCTCTTTCTAAGATTAATAAAATGCTATAAACAAGTGACTTAAGTAAATATTCAAGACAGTGCATGAAATCAAGGATTTGTGAATCCATGGCTTCAAATGACATCATCAACATGAGATCCAAGTCTGATGAAGTCAATCTTGAGCTCAAGGCTCAAATTCTAGCAAATCTTGCTTTTGATTACATTGAGGACACACATAAATGGTCAAGAAGTCATTCTCATCATGTCTGCAATAACAAACCCTATATAAATGAACATGACAACAAAAGCGGTCAATGGCCAAGCCAGGGTCACATTAGGGCTAGCAGTTATGTTTGTAACCATAGAGAGAAAACAATTGTAACCACAAAGTTACAATGAGCTACCACCATAACTTTTGAAGAGTCTTCACTTTTCAAACACTAGGGCAAGCAAGCCTCTCAACTCTAGTATGGTGTTTGTCTAACTACTATAATTGTGATACTATATAACATGAATCTTAAAATGGGGGGGGGGGGATAACATATATTCACATCTTTATGAGGCCCCTTTTAGAGAAACCACTCCATTTTATCCACCGATTTTGTTTATATATTAAATTCATAGAAGCAATGAAGGGAGGGGATCAAACATTCTTTTGCACAAGGTTTATGATAACATTGTTTTTTCCAACTAATTAACTAGTTTAGATTTGCATGTTGTCTCTTTTTTGGGATTAATATGAGCAACTAGGGAATTAAGAAAATATTCAAGATAATTCATGAAATCAAGGTTTTGTAAATCCATTGCTTCAAATGACAGTGTTAAAGTGAGATTCAAGATTGAAAAACTCTATCTTGAGCTCAAGGCTCAAATTATGGCTGATCCCTCATTTGATAAATTAAAGACACTCACCAATGGGTCAATAAGACACTGAAGGAGTGCTATGCCATCACGACTGCAATAGTTAACCTTAATTAAATGAATATATGAGGTGGGTTGACCTTATTTTGTATCAATCATATTGATAATTTATTTATTGATCTCCTCCTAAAAATACAATTGTACCCACATACGAATCTCAATAGTTCTCTTGGAAAACCCACATCAAATGTAAGTGTAAGAATGTAACTACTCCCATCTCTTTTAAAAATGCAAACCTACAAAGTTGAGATACACTTCATTGATTGATGTCAAACTCACAAAGCTTCAAAGTCCAGATCCAAGCTTTCAACTTAATTACAGATTATGAGTGACTTGGAAGAACTTTCTCGTAAGAAAGCTTGTTTTGGAGACACATTTTTTGGTTTTACAAGAAAACCCAAGCCACTTTGAGATGGAATGAGTCCCTATTATGGCCAATTTATCCATTATCTAATGTCTCAGAAATCTACTCTTTTAAGGAGTGACCACCTATGAACCACCAACTATCTCAAAACTTGGCATACAATTTGGCTTGAAATATTATTTTTCTTGTGGAATTATGATTGCATTGTTTTGGTCAACTAATGAACTAGTTTATATCTGCATGTTGTCTCTTTATAATTTTAATATAAAGTTATAAAAAAGTGACTTAAGTAAATATTAAAGACAGTGCATGAAATTGAGGATTTATAAATCCATGGCTTCAAATGACATCATCAAAATGAGATTCAAGTTTGATGAAGTCAAACTTGAGCTCAAGGCTCAAATTCTAGCCAATCTTGCTTTTGATTACATTGAGGACACACATCAATGGGTCAAGAAGTCATTGTCATCATGCCTGTAATAACAAACACTATATAAACGAACGTTACAGTAAAAGGGGTCAATGGCCAAGACAGGGACACATTAGGGCTAGTAGTTACAATTGTAACCACAAAGAGAATACCCTTAGTGGCTATATCTAGAATTTCAGGTCAAATGAGGTTCCACCATAGCATTTGAAGAGTCTTCACTTGCCAAACATTAGGGCAAGCAAGCCTCTCACCTCTAGTATGGTCTTTGTCTAACTACTATATACCATCTAACATGAATATTCAAAAAGGGGGATCCATAGAAGATCTTCACGTCTTTATGAGTTCCCTTTTAGAGGAACCCCTCCATTTTATCCAGGGATTTTGTTTCTATATTAAATTCATAGAAACAATGAAGGGAGGAGATCCCTCAAAGCCATGAAACACTCTTCTGCATAAGATTTATGATAACATTGTTTTTGCCAACTAATTAACTAGTTTAGATTTGGATTTTGTCTCTTTTTCGAGATTAATATGAGCAACTAGGGAGTTAAGCAAATATTCATGACAGTTAATGAAATCAAGGGTTTGTAAATCCATTATTTCAAATGAAAGTATCAACGTTAGGTTCAAGTTTGACAAAGTCTATCTTGAGTTCAAGGCTCAAATTATGGCTGATCCTGCATTTGATACATTAAAGACACTCGTCAATGGGTCAATAAGACATTGAAGGAGTTCACTATCATCACGCCTACAATAGTTAACCTTAATTAAATGAATATACGAGGTGGTTTGACCGTATTTTGTGTCAATCATATTTATCATTTATTTATTGATCTCATCCTAAAAATACAATTTTACCGGGTATCCACTTTCCAATATCAAGAGTTCTCTTCGCAAACCCACATCAAATGTAAGTGCATAAATGTAACTACTCCCAGCTCCTTTAAAACTGCAAACCTGCAAATTTCTGATGCACTTCATTGATTTATGTCAAACTCACAAAGCCTTGAAGCCCAGATCCAAGCTTTCAACTTAATTGCAGATTATGAGTGACTTGGAAGAACTTTCTCGTAAGAAATCTTGTTTTGGTCAGTCTCTCATTTAAAATTGCCTAGAATTAAGTTACAACTTGCACACTAGGGTGTGCCAATAACTCCTTGCACTTTGTGTGGTGACTCAAAATTTGGCCACGCATAATTTTTGTTTTATAAGAAAATCCAAGCCACTTGGAGATGGAATGAGTCCCTATTATGGCAAATTTATCCATTCTCTAATGTCCCAGAAATCAAATCTTTTAAGGGGTGAACACCCGTGAACCACAAACTATCTCAAAACTTGGCATACGATTTGGCTTGAAATATTAATTTTCTTGTGGAATTATGATAGGATTGTTTTGGGAAGATAATGAACTAGTTTAGATTTGCATGTTGTCTCTTTCTAAGATTAATATAAAGTTATAAATAATTGACTTAACTAAATATTCAAGACAGTGCATGAAATCTAGGATTTGTAAATCCATGGCTTCAAATGACACCATCAACATCAGATCCAAGTTTGATGAAGTCAATCTTGAGCTCAAGGTTCAAATTTTGGCCAATCCTACTTTTGATTACACTAAGGACACACACTAATGGGTCAAGAAGTCATTGTCAACATGCTAATAATAAAAAACCTAGATAAATGAACATGACAACAAAAGGGGTCAATGGAAAAGATAGGGCCACATTAGGGCTAGTGATTACATTTGTAACCATAGAGAGAATATTGTTAGGGGCTATTTCTGGAATTTCAGGCCAAATGAGGTTCCACCATAGCTTTTGTAGAGTCTTCACTTGCTAAACACTAAGGCAAGGAAGCCTATTAAAATTGGAAACTAGGGCCATATTCCACTTTGGTCATCTCCTATGGAAAATATTATTACAACATTGGATTCCTCTTTTTGAGAGGAACAAAATTGATCTAAATATCGCCAAATTTGTATAATGAAAAATGAATTTTTGAATTTATGATTCTCTCATATAATTTATCAAGGTCGTTCTCCTCCATATGTCGGCTCAGTCAACTCAAATGAAATGTCTCTTCATCTCCTCCGTATTGTATATAAAGAGGTGCCTTTCAACCTCATTGGTCACAACACAAGGGCTCTAATATATCTCTGAGGTAGCTGCAACTTGAAGGAGGTAGGAGGACTAGTATTGGGTTTGTTTTTGGTGTGTTCTACCTCCCAAAGGTTCTATCTTGAAGAAGTATGGCAGTTGCAGGTCAGGATAGAGAATTTCGGTGAGATTTCTCCTCTGTTGATGGACTCTTCTTCCTATAATCATTTTAGAAGGGCCGCATGATTTCTGTGTCTTGGACAGAGGGGCTGAAAGGCTAGTCTAAGGAGCAAAACATGCCATAGATTCAAACCCCAAGTACAAGTAGTCATGAAATCTTGATAGAGGTTGTTTGTAGCACAAAACCTTAGATCATGTTTGTTTGAAGGACCGTAGCAAGTTTCTTAGGATTTGGGCTAATATAGAAGCCCTAATTTCATATATTCAACCTTAGGACTCGTCAACCCTTTGACCAGGATAAAATACTCAATTTGGGACTCTCTTGGCCTCTTCATAATCAACAAAGGAAGCAACTTAAAGTAAACTGGGGTTGAGCTCATTTTGGAACCTATGGAGTTGCAGCTCTGAATACTATTGCCCACTAGTCAGTGCATAATTTTCCTACTATCGTTTGAAGATAGAATTGCAAACTTGTATAGGTTGCACATTTGGCATATGGTCAATGACTCTAGTCATCATATTGGCAAGTCAACCTTAACATTATTGTACTCTCTTTCTCTGTTGAACATTTGATATTGATAATAAGAAGATTTGATCAAAGGTTTTCCCCATCTTAGGGTTTTTCCATAGCTTGTGCCAATTTTTGTGTTCTCTTGTCATGGTTTGTCTTCTGATTCGGTCATATGTTCTTTCTTAAGTTGCTATCAATGTGATAATGATTGAGTGCTAATGAAAGTAATGGACTAACAAATGGGTTAATATGGAATTTGAAGTATCTATCTTAAGCAAGAACATGTTATCCTAAATTTAACATGGTATCAAAGCACAGGTGAGGACAAGCCCAAGTAGGAGTGAAAGAGAAAGCATCACTATGTGAAGTTTGTTGATCAACAACAAAGAGAAGGATGAATTCCTTGTTTTGAATCAGAAATCAAAGAAACCTTGTATGAGACCAAGTCTCCACAAGGTCTGATTTAAATCTCCTTCTCGTGAAGAGTATGTATGGAAATAGCCACAGTTGAAATTGCAGATCTATCATTTCTTAGAGTTTTAGAGAGGGCTGAAAAGAAGGTCAATTTCATAGTAGCATACTTAGAACCAAGTTCCTATTTCAAGTCAAGATCCAAGTGCATTATTTTAGAGAATTATGATCAAAGTGAATGGTCCAAGACAGAGAATTCAATTCTCTCTAACTATTTGCGGTTTGGGATGCTAAAGCACATCAAAAGTTTTTTTTTTTTTCTTCTAGACCAAGGAGTTGTATATTTTGCAGACCTATATTTTGCTGAGGTATATTCCTTTCTCTTGCTGGAAAAGAACCGAAGTATTTTGAGAACATCCTCTTATATATCCTAGACTAAAGAATCAAGCAGTCCAATTGGGATATGGTCATAATTGAGGTAGAAGAAAGAAGTCTCAATGAGAAGCCCCAATTAGGGCATCAATTATAGATCACCAAATTTATTTTTATCTTGCAGACTTAAAGACCTAAGACACGACATATTTCTCTTGTTTATGGGAAAATATTCTGCAAGGCAAAGAACAAAGTCTGTGTCTAATCTTTGTGGGTTTGGATATGAGAATATTCTACAAGTCTTGAAGGATCGTTATAGGTCTATTGAGCTAAGTCTCATCTTCTATAGGTTCAACACAAGACTATATATGATATCATTCTTGTGTTGTTTTGAAGGATCAATGACAATTCTTCTGTATTGTCTGGGTAGCAAAGAGTTTAGGGCATTGATTTTGAAAAGAGCTTGAAGGTTCAGACCACTGAAAGGCATTCTCCAAGCTTGACTTCCATTGTATAATTTATGATTGAGAAGCGCATGGAAAGTTATTATCTACCTACAAAAAAGTAAGAGACTTGTTGAAGTCATTCTTTTGAAACTTGAATAAATAATTCCTGAAGAAATCTATAGTGCACTTTTTGGTAGTAGGAAAAATTGAAGGCCCATCTCCATGGTTGTATATGTATCGATGATATGGCCTCAGGGGCTTCACTAGGGGAGCAATACCACACCATGTGCATTAATATTGGGGGATATATATTGAGGAAAAAATGACATAATATAATGAGCATATAATAGGGGGTAAAGGGTTTTTATACCGGCAGGTATAAAAAATGGAGCCCAAAGTTAATGAAAAGATATAAAGGGGTATAAAAAATGTTAATGAAAAAATGGATACCTATAATATCTATTGAAAGTAGGGGATTTTAAATTGGGAAGATGTATTGGGTTTGTATTGGTAGGGGGTTAAATAATGTGATTTTTAGAGGTATTTTCCATTATGTACTCAAATTAAGGGTATTTTTTAGTAATCTGTGAACACACGTGCTATGTCAAGGGTTCATTGAGTGAAGCCCCCACGGATATGACCTTTACAATAAGGATACTTAAAGGATAGTTACAATATTATAACCGACAGGACTTCATCAATATTTGCAGTGTTACTACAACAGGTCAAGCATACTTTCACAATAGTAAGGGAAGAGCAAATTCATCATTTTTCTATAGCAATTTCTTAAAACTATCAATTTGACACATCACCATTGTGATAATAAATGTTTGCATGACAATAATCCTAAAGTTTTCATGATAGTTCACTTGTGGGCCTATTTGAAGAATTCTTGTGGTAAGGAAGTTCTGAAGATCACACTGTTTCGCTAAGCAAAGATATCTTCTAGAGTTTGCTCGCATGGTAACATATGAGTGGCCATCAACCTAAATGGATCCTAAAAGAATCAACCAACCTAATCCTTGTGATGTACTATTGATAGAAAGATGCTTCAAGTACAAAAAGGAATCATTACACTTTAGGTGTAATTATCATTAACACATACAGAACAAATTACAGTAGGCAAGTTGTTTCAGATGCTTTTGATCAATATATGATTCTATACTAGAGCCTTTACATTTAGAGACACTAGAGGCTCCACTGGGAGTGTCCATGAAAATAATCAATAAGACAGTATCTTTGACTTTAATGTCTATAAGAACTTGATGAGTTAGGTAATCAAAAAAATGTTCTAAAAACAGAGAAGTGCAGGAGGAATAGAGGAACAACAACAATAGTCATTTGAAGCACTGATGGTGGTATGTTATGTAGTGAATTGTAGCAATAACTGAAGGAGAAATGACGGTGTTTGGAAGCAAACATTTACATTTTTATCTAGCAGCTAAGGTAATGGAAGTTTATGCAACACCTTTATATTTTTACCCTTGAGTATCCTTTAAAGTTTAGCAACTAGGAGAAAAAGTGCATGGAAATTTTGAAGCTATTCCTTATAATTTCCCTTATCATCATGAAAACATATCAAATTCTATGTCTTGACAAGCACAATAAGAAGATGAAACTATCAGGACCCTGATCTTGACATCTTGATTATGTCAATGAGCTCTTTGATGCATTAAGCTCAGAACTTATGAGAGACAGACTTATGAATATGAATGCCTGGATATCATGGACTGGGTAATTTAATTCATTGGTCATCTTCATCTAGCAAAGGAGGAAAATGTATCTATTTCTTCATTTTGGTTGAATAAGGACCATGATGATCTATAAAGTTTTCTTTCTATTATGAGGAAAGCTTCTTATAATTTTGTTGTTGTAGGTGCCTTGTGGAAATTCTCTCTCATAAGAATCTCATTAAGCAAGGATTCAGAACACCTGGTAGTATGTCCCAATGACTCTTCATACCTGATGTTTGTTAACAAAGACAAATCATGGTAGCAAATTATGGTTGATGACTTTGTCACATGGACATAAGGAAAAGGGTCAAGTTACAGATGGCTCGGTGATTATGCTTTGGCATGGTCACTTTACCTATATTTAGAGGTAGTTATGGAAAATCCATGTTGATAGTAAAGATGCAACTATTGATGATTGATGACCCTCCTGTTTATCAATGTAAGATGGAGTTGACCTTTAAAGCCAAGATGAAATACCTAGCCATGTTGCACTATTTCTTGCACTTAAAGATCTGATGAATTGGAAAAGTTGCAAGTTTTCTTATGTATATCTTGTGGGATCCCTGGTATTCTTAATAAACACCCTATCAGTCATATGCCTTGCTATGAAGAGTCTGAGTTGATCTATTGATAAGCCTCATATATTGGATATTTTGATACTGGATTGGTTGGTAGTGTGATGGATGGAAATCGTACATCCAATGTTGTAACTCTTGATTTGGTTGCTCTAGAAGCACTATTGAGGATTAATGTATATAGCATCAAGTATGGATTTTTATGAGGCAAGTTGGTTGAGGAAGCTCTTTAGTGAGCCACTTGAGCACGTACTGGTAACCACCATTGCGATATTTTTGAGTGTGATTCACTTTTTAGAGAATCCATGTTCCACGATAGATCCAAGTATTGGGTACCACTTTATTTTGATGTGGTACATTGGAGAGCTACCAAGCTCCATCATTATTGGTTGGATGAGCATATTACTTTCATCCTTACATAGCCTCTTGGTAAGGTCAAGATTATCTTTCCTTAAGGAGAGATTGTGAGTCGTGGATAAACCCTATCATGAGGGTCCTAGTTGAACATTGAGCTCTGGGAGATCCTAGGGCCTAGAGTACTTATTGAGCTATGAGCGACCATAGGATAAGTCACTGGTTCACCTTCCCCTATTGGTGCACTATGTACAGGGTGAGTGGTTCACCTTCCCTTGTGATATCCCATGGTGGTTGATTTGTGTGTTAGGAAATTGGTTCACCTTCCCCTACTATTGATGACATATCCATAGGTTGAGTGGTTCACCTTCTCTTATCACATATGAGTAGGCTGAGTGGTTCACCTTCTCCTATCACATATGAGCAAGATGAGTGGTTCACCTTCTCCTATCACATACGAGCAAGATGAGTGGTTCACCTTCTCCTGTGGATACCCCAATGAGAGATGCATATAGGCATCTGTTGACATATCGGTGCGACGTGGTCCATCCTTTCCCCACATGTAGGATGCTCATTCCCTATGATTATTGGTTGACATGTCAGTGGGATGTGGCTCATCCTTTCCCCATGTGTAGGATCCTTCCTACAATTTATTGTTGTGACTTCTATTTGTAGGATGTGGTTCATCCTTTCCCTATGTGTGGTTGTGAGTAGGATGTGATACATTATTTCCCTACTATTGATTGAGTATCATCATACCCATGTAGTCTAGGACACATGGGATGTACCTCTCATCCAACCAATGAGTTGGGAAAAGTGGTTAGGGACCATAGCAGTACCGATGGACACATCGTGTACTACCGTACTCCCTATGGATAGGATGCATGGTGTTCTCCAACTTGATCTGGGATCAAGAGGTTTAACCTTTTGAATGGAGTTTGTTAGTGGAGAGTGGTAAGGTCTGTGACTCATTCTTGATCAATTCTTCTTCATTATTAAATCAATTTTCAGTAGAGAAAATAAGAGAAAAGATGAGATACAAAGATGGTTCATTGTGATAGGATGGCATAATGATCAGTGAAAATGATTGATGGTTTGATAGGTGGAATTCTCCCTAGTTAAGAGGGAGTGTTAAAATTGGAAAATAGGGCCAAATTCACTTTGGTCATCTCCTATGGGATATATTATTACATCATTATATTCTTCTTTTCGAGACGACCAAAATCGATCTAAAGATCGCCAAATTTGGATAAGGAAAAATGAATTTTTGAATTTATGTTTCTCTCATATAATTTATCAAGGTCGATGTCCTCCATATGTCAGCTCAATCAACTTAAATGACGCATCTCTTCATCTTCTCTAAATTGTTTATAAAGAGGTGCCTTTCAACCTCATTTGTCAGAACACAAGGGCTCTAATATATCTCTAAGGTAGCCGTAGCTTGAAGTAGGTAGGAGGACTAATATTGGGTTCAGTTTTGTTGTACTATTCCTCCAATAGGTTCAATCTTGAAGCAGTATGGAAACCACAGATCAAGGTAGAGAATTTTGGTGAGATTTCTCCCCTATTTAAGGATGCATCTTCCTATAATCATTTTAGGAGGGTCGCAAGATTTGTGTGTCTTGGACAAAGGGGCTGAAAGGTTGTTCTAAGGAGCAAAACATGCCGTAAATTCAAACTCCAAGTACAAGTAGTCATGAAATCTTGATGGAGGTTGTTTGTAGCATAGAACCTTAGATCAGGTTTGTCTAAAGGAAGGACCGTAGCAAGTTTCTCAAGATATGGGCTAATCCACAAGCCCTAATTGCAAATATCCGACCTCAGGGCTCGTCAACCCTTTGACCAGGATTCACTACTCAATTTGGGACTGTCTTGGCCTCTTCATAATCATCAAGGGAAGCTTCTTAAAGTAAACTAGGACCAAGCTCATTTTGGAACCAATTGAATTGAAGCTTTGAATACTATTGTCCATTGATTACGGAAAAAGTTGTGTGGTATCATTTGAATACAAAATTGCAAACTTGTCTGGGATACACATTTGGTAGATGGTAAATGACTTTAGTCATCATATTTGCAAGTTGTCCTTGACATTGATTGTACTCTCTTTCTCTGCTGAACATTTGATATTAATAATAAGAAGATTTGATCAAGGGTTTTCCCCATCTTGGGGTTTTTCCCTGGATTGTTCCAATTGCTGTGTTCTCCTGTCTTGGCTTGTCTTTTGGTTCAATCATATGTTCTTTCTTATGTTGCTATCAATGTGATAATGATTTAGTGCTAATGATAGTAATGGACTAACAAATGGGATAATATGGAATTTGAAATATCTATCTTAAGCAAGAACATGTTATCCTAAATTTAACAAAGCCTCTCAACTCTAGTATGGTCTTTGTCTAACAACTATAATTGCGATACTATCTAACATGAATCTTCAAACAATGGGGAGCCATAACATATATTCATGTCTTTATGAGGTCCCTTTCAGAGGAACCCCTCCATTTTATCGATGGATTTTGTTTATATATTAAATTCATAGAAACAATGAAGGGAGGGGATCCCTCCAAGCCATCAAACACTATTCTGCACAAGGTTTATGATAAAATTGTCTCTTTCTTCGTATCAATATGAGCAACTAGGGAGTTAAGAAAATATTCAAGACGGTTCATGAAATCAAGGGTTTGTAAATCCATTGCTTCAAATGAAAGTGTCAACGTGAGATTCAAGTTTGACAAGATATATCTTGAGCTCAAGGCTCAAATTATGTTTGATCCTGCATTTGATACATTAAATACACTCGTCAATGGGTCAATAAGACATTGAAGGAGTTCTCTGTCATCATGCCTGCAATATTTAAACTTAATTAAATGAATATATGAGGTGGTTTAACCTTATTTTGTATCAATCATATTGATCTCAAGAGTTCTCTTGGCAAACCCGCATCAAATGTAGGTGTAGAAATGTAACTACTCCCAGTTCTTTTAAAAATACAAACCTGCAAAGTTGAGATGTACTTCATTGATTGATGTTAGACTCACAAAGCCTCGAAGCCCAGATCCAAGATTTCAACTTAATTGCAGATTATAAGTGACTTGGAAGAACTTTCTCATAAGAATGGTTGTTTTGGTCAGTCTATCATTTTAAATTGCTTAGCATTAAGTTATAACCTATACATTAGGGCGTGCCAGTAACTCCTTGTGCTTTTTGTGGTGACTTAAAATTTGGCCACATATTTTTTGGTTTTATAAGAAAACCCAAGCCACTTGGAGATGGAATGAGTCCCTACTATGGCCAATTTATCCATTCTCTAATGTCCCAAAAATCTAGTCTTTTAAGGGGTGACCACCCATGAACCATCAACTATCTCAAAGCTTGGCATACGATTTGGCTTGAAATATTGTTTTTCTTGTAGAATTATGATAGCATTGTTTTGGGAAACTAATGAACTAATTCAGATTTTCATGTTCTCCCTTTCTAAGATTAATATAAATTTATAAACAAGTGTCTTAAGTAAATATTCAAGACAATGTATGAAATCAAGGATTTGTAAATCCATGGCATCAAATGATATCATCAATATGAGATCCAAGTTTGATGAAGTCAATATTGAGCTCAAGGCTCAAATTCTGGCCAATCCTACTTTTGATTACAATGAGGAAACACATCAATGGGTCAAGAAGTCATTGTCATCATGCCTGCAATAACAAAGCCTAGATAAATGAACATGACAACAAAATGGGTCAATGGCCAAGCCAGGGGCACATTAGGACTAGTAGTTACAATTGTAACCACAAAGAGAATACCATTAGTGGCTATATCTGGCACTTTAGGCCAAAAGAAGTACCACCATAGCATTTGAATAGTCTTCACTTGCCAAACACTAGGGCAAGCAAGCCTTTCAGCTCTAGTATGGTCTTTGTCTAACTACTATAATTGCGATACTATCTAACATGAATCCTTAAACAAAGGGGAGCCATAGCAGATCTTCACATATTTATGAGGTCCCTTTTAGAGGGACCCCTCCATTTTATCCACATATTTTGTTTATATATCAAATTCATAGAAATAATGAAGGGAGGGGATCTTTCCAACCCATCAAACACTGTTTTGCACAAGGTTTATGATAACATTGTTTTTGCCAACTAATTAACTAGTTTATATTTGCATGTTGTTTATTTTTTGGGATTAATATGAGCAACTAGGGAGTTAAGAAAATATTCAAGAGAGTTCATGGAATCAAGGGTTTGTAAATCCATTGTGTCAAATGAAAGTGTCAACATGAGATTCAAGTTTGACAAAATCTTTCTTGAGCTCAAGGCTAAAATTATGATTGATCCTACATTTGATACATTAAATGCACTCGTCAATGGGTCAATAAGACATTGAAGGAGTTCTCTATCACCATGCCTGTAATATTTAACCTTAATTAAATGAACACGACAATAAAAGGAGTCAATGTACGAGCTAGGACCACATTAGGATTGGCAATTTAAACTATAACTAGAGAGAGCATATGGTCACCAGATATATCCATGGCATTTCAAGCCAAATGAGATGCCACCATCGATTTTTAAGAGTCACAACTTACACAAACACTAGATAAGTATTTCAACTCCAATATTGTCTTCATTCAACTAATACCATTGCACTCCTATCTAACAAGAACCTTAAAAAACAAGGGGGAGCCACTGCAGATATTCAAGTCTTTATGAGATCCCATTCAGGGGAATCCTTCTATTTTCATGTGAAATCCATGGGTTTTGTCTTTATATGAGCAAATAAATGATAAATAAGTGAGGATTGTTCATAAAGTAGTTCAAAACTAAATCCACTAGTTAGAAATTGCCCCCACCAGACAACGCTTCAGGCACCACTCAATTCTACATTTTGTATCCAAATTATCAAAATTCAATTGTGCATAATTTTGTTTTATTAGATCAAAACATACTAACACCCACACAAATTTTCAAAATGCAGAGCATATATACATACATTTTTTGTTTCTGCTTGAGGGCACGCATTGCTCATGCTTTGATAATGATCTGACAACTAGATATGGTCTTCTTGAGCTAGTCTTTGTAAATGAAAAGGTCCACATGCAATTTCATGATCTCTTTTGCTCTCTTGTTCATCCACCCCAACCACAAAGGTTAAGTTACACAGTGGATCACAATTAATATGTCTAATCATCCATGGAAGCTACATTATACAACCAATAATTTCTTGAATGCTTACCTTCTCATAGACCTCCTCAATAGATGGAGGAGGGCCTTATACTTCTTGAAACTGAATAATCGCTTTGTCATCTTTGCTCGAGTCAAACTCTTCAATACACTATCACTATCGATGAGAGAGTGTTAACGCTCCCTCCTGTAGCTATGCTCTACTATTTTGGTAAAGGAATGTTATCTGTATTTTGTTTTCCTGCCAATCCTCCATGAAAATACCCTCTGAAAATTTAAATGGAGTGGGAAAATGATTTTCTCATAAGTCAAAGCATTTTAAAGAAGGGTCAAATAGTTTTATCATAATATAAAAAAAATCCTTATCAGTCGAGCCCCATGTCGGGTCCTTGCACTAGAAGCGCAAGCCCCTCCAGGTCCTTGATATTTGAATTTAATAATTTATCTATTTTTTAAGTTATTCAAATATTGTAAATAATTTAATATTTTTCAAAATTGGGGTGGAAACCATGTTGAGTTTGCTAGTCATTTTATCTTTTTTTTTTGTTTTTTTTGTTTTTATTTTTTTCATTGTATATGACTAGTCTAAATTCATCTTAAATATGTTAAAGAGTACATTACAACATATTTACCATGGGAGAAGAATTCAACACTGGAGAAACTCTAGAGGTCTACAGAAAAATTATAGGAAGAGAAAGGGTCGTGGAGTTTCAGGCTAGAGTAGGGCATAGTTTTGACGAAGAGTGAACAGGCTCTGATATCCTTATGAAAATGAAAAATAAGATTAAATGGTAACCATGAGTTTTTTATCCACATGATATATATTTTGTACAGAGATGGTTGCCATGATAAACCCTTTGAAGACACACATTCTACTTGTCAAATATGCTTTTCAAATGAGATGACTTACTTAACACAGTTGAATCCCAAAAAATGATATCTGAGATGTTGATTTCTTACTATTGGACCCACATGGAGGAGGAGGAGTTGGTGGATTATGAACCGGAGGAGGGGGGTTTTCAACAAATTTAGGCTATTCCCATGGATTTATCCTTTCACATTTTGACGTCAACTTATAAGTTCACCATACCGCAGTTTTTGGGCCTACCAGGTCGTTAGAGAATAAAGTTAAGAATTCAATAGGCAACCATCTAGTTGTTCAGAGGTGCTAACCCCTACTCTAGCCGCACACTATTTGAGTCCTCTAGTTTTGGCTAGCCCAGGGCCTAAGGACATTTGTGAGGGGTTGGAGAACTCTTCTTGGGGTTCTTTTGCTCTAAGTTTAGTTTTCGTATCCTCTTAGAGATTGGAGGAAGACATACAATGTGTCATGAGTTCCTTACAATTTTCAATTTTTTTTGAACAGAATGAGGGTTCTTCACTCTTAGAAGCCTCTCCGAATTGTTTTCCTGCCTATCCTTCATCTCAAGTGCCATCAGCCTCACCCTCCTTCAGTGAAATAGTGAAGGAGAGCCTTGCCCTGATGGTGAAACAAGGTCAAACTAACATCGTGAATGGTCTTGGAATTTTCGGGGAGAAACACTCTTGTAAATAAGGAGTTATGATTCAAAGGAGTCTGAGAAAGAAAGGAAGAGGAAAATTCATAGTAGTGTCAAGAACAAGAACAAGAAGAAGCTATTTTGCTGGAGCTGGCCTATAATTGTTCTTGAAGTTAATAAATAGGTAAAATAGGACCGACTTTTCAATACAGAATATAAAGTGATAGGAACAGGGCCAACTTGTGTAAGTGTAAAAATTGGTATGGTTTAAAGGGACCGATCCCTTGGTAAAGTATTAAATGTGGAAATGAAGGTTGAGCCTTGTTCTTGAACCCTTTTGGGCATTCATCTTAGGAATTGGTGTAGGATGCAACACTTTAGAATAATTTTTGTAGAAGTGATGTCAACATTTGTAAGGTGACATGGGGTTGGAGTTGGCCTATCAAAGCTCATTGGTCTACTTTGGAGCTTCTCTACGGTGATGCCTTAGATGCTTTGGAGTACAAGGGCATGATTTGATATTTAGTTTGAATTGAAGAAGCTTTGGGGGCTGGATACTACATCAAAACCCTTTGTTCTGAATAGGGAAGCACTTTCCTCTCCACCTCTTCAATCACTTATGGAGGTTGAAAGCAGAGGCAATTTGGAACACTCCACTTGCTTAATTCTGCCAAAGAAAAGCATGTTAATGCAACAAGTGGTTGTAATCTTGATTGTTCAAGATGGATGAAAATACACAATCATAGAATAGTGCAACAATGGAGAAATTTAGAATTGGATAACTTTCATGCTGTTTAACTTAAAGTTCAAGGGCACAAAGCATTCTCATTGAGTCATATAACAAATTTACAGTATGGGAAATGTAGTAAACGTGTAGAGCTTGGACAAAACCTTCTTGTTTATGAATATCTTGGCAATGGAAATCTCCATTATATGTTACACTTCGCAGATGATAGTGGTAAGAGATTGACATGGAACTCTGTTTGAGGGTTACACTAGGCACTGTCTAGGATATAATTTTTTTCACTATATCTTCTAAGAACAGAGAGAACAAAAAGGTCACAAGGGTTACTCTATAAAAAATAATAAGGTGTGCCAGTAACTATAAAATTTTATACCGAGTGTAACACTCAATTATTGAGGTGTCAAGCTCAGCATTACCCTTAAATTCAGGGTATTGTTGGCCCATATCTAAAGCTTCAGGCAATCATTTCAAAGACTATTAGAGGCTGCAACATATAAGCTTAGTTTGTATCAATAGAAGAAGTGTAGAGGATGGGTCTATGCCTCTAAAGAAGTGAGTTTCATACACTACAACATTCATGTCAAGTAAGCCAAGCAACCCGACTTTCCTCTTGGTTCCAAAAATGACATCCTTATACAAAAGGGTACTATATCTGATGATATTTCAACATCTGATGGGATGGGAGGGAGAAAAAAATGTCACATGTATCTAAGAGTTTAGACATAGACAAAGAATCCCCACTAAAGGAAATAGGAAGAGAACTAGAAATGGTTCTTATTGAATCAAAATTTGAAGGATGGCCAAAATTGAAAAAAAAAGAAAGGCAAGAAATATAAATTAAGTGATTATTTTCACACTTATGGTGGTGTAGTCTAAGAAGTTGGGTGCATGCCACATCTTAATGGTATCCTGGACTTTTGGTGTGCGTTAGTGGAGTTAGTGCAATGTGTTTAATGAGTACTAGCTAGAACGTGTTCCATGAAGGCAAAACGTCCACAAGTTAGAGATGATTTAACCATTTGGCATCATAAGGTGTGTTATGCCCTAGTTTGGAGGAGAAAACTGGAACCATTTTAGAGTGTGATGGGTTGTGCAATCATCTTAGGTCCACTTACATGGGTTGAGATGTAAAGGTACCTAATGAGATGAGGAAAATGATTACAATGCTTACCTATATAAATTTTTTATGATATAAGATTAATCATTTTTTGTTGGAGAATGGAAGAGGAAAATAATAAAGGAGAGGCATTGAGGTTTGTTGTAAATTAATCAAAAGGAAGTAAAAATGTATATTTTTAGGAGGATTTTTTAAGTTGTCTCTTCAAATAGGAATAAATTTTAGTTGTGGCTAGGGAGTTGGCCTTAAAAGAATTGATTACGTACTCTAGAAATCCAAGACCTAACATATCTAAGATAGTCCATTAGATAGATTATCTTGGGCAAAGATTGCAAAGACTAAGGTGAAAATCTGCCCTCTTTAATGTGGGTTTCAAACCTTCCATTTGAGAATGCTAAAAACAAGGTCACAATCTTGAAAGGAGGTCCTTGATTTTACAAAAACTCAATCCCAATGCTTAATCCATGGTGTGATTCTTTCTATTTGGGTTTGGCCTTGAATGATGAGATCCATCTTTGGGTCAATTTATTAGTTTGTCATTTAATTTGTGTGTTGAGAAGATATTAAGGGCTATAGAGGATAAAAAGGTTATTTTCAATACCCCTCCTTTGAAACCATGTAAGAAGATGGTGTGTCCCATTTTGTTGTCATAATATTCAACCACAAGCTCTCTTGTGAGGATGTCGTTGAAGGGAGGGTATGCAAAGGAAGTGGAAAAAATCAAAACTTCCTGTTGAGTCAAAGGAGGAGTATATATTGTAGGTGTCTCTAAAGGTCTTAACAAAGGTGAAGGGGAATGGAGTTTACCTCCTATTGCAACTCTTTCTATTCCACCATTCGAGGTGCTAGAGGGCAATGAATTTAAGGGTCATAGGCGAAAGTTCACAAAGATATTAAAGAATAAAAGGTAAGTGTGATTTACATAGGATTTATTCTTAAATAGTTGAGTTTTTAGGTGATAATTCCTAGCCTTTGTTGCCATGAAACCCTAGTGGATAGTTTGTAGTATTTTGATCGTGCTTGTGACATCGAAGACATTTGAATGGGATGTCCTCTTAGCCTAAAGTCTCAAGAGAAGTGATGCATTGGTGTTGGAGTTTCATTTCACCCCATAGCTTATCTATGATATCTAAATTTACCAATACCCTTGCCACCTTCATCTCCACATAGTATTTGAAAGTGAGGTTGACCTCCAAGCATTCTCCTAGATTGTTTCCAATTTCCCTAAGACCTTGCTTCAACCAGAATTGTAATTTTAGTGCGAGAAGTTGAACCTAGATAAGGGCATTGTCTAGTCTCCCCCGAGTGGGATCAAAAATAAGGGTCCAATGCTTAAGCTTGAAAGGGGTGGAGTTGATTCTCCAAACCTTATTCAGACCTAATGCACCTCTTCAGACTTGTCGAAAAATAAAATAAGGCAACCTCTTACTAGTATCATGTTAGGGAGTGTTAGGGAGTACCATGAAAGCACAAGGGAGAACTAGTTCAAAATGCATGGAAATGAATGAATAAGTGTGTGTCATAGGGAGTGATAGTGAGTCCTAGGTGTGTTAAGGAGGGAGTGACAAGGTTATGTGCTAGGCAGTTCTAAGACATGTTAGAGTTTTGGGGTGTGCTAGGGAGAGCCAAAGCATGCCAAGGAATGTAGGGGATGCTAACACATGTCACATAGTGCCAAGGGCTTGTTAGGCATGCCAGGTGATATGACATGTCAAGATGTAATCTATGTTGCTTAGTTGTTTTATGGCCATGGTTGGATGTGAACCTTGACTTGGTAACTTGTTAAGTGGGGTGAGTTGAGATTGGAAATGAGTAGAGTAAGATGAGTTATAGGTAGTTATTAGGTGAACAAGGCATAATATAGTTGTAGTAATCATAACTTTGTCAAGTTGTTGTAGTTGAGGCAAGACTTGGTTGGGTTCCCAAGTACCAAAAAAGTAAGGGTAATTGTGAGGGCATGATAGATAATGAGTGTCAGGGCATACAAAGAAATTAAAAGATGTGCTAACACATTCCAGACAATGGCAATGCATGCTGATGAGTGATAGGAAGTGTCAGGGCATCACAAGAGAGAATTAGGTCAAAATGAATGGAAATGAACGAATAGGAGTGTGTGCCAATGAGTGTCAATGAATTCTATGTGTCCAAAGGATGAAGTATGTTAGGAGAAGTTCAAAATAGAACTTGCAGGAGGCAAGAATATGGTTGAAATAAGGAGCCAGAAAAAGCAACTTCAAACAAAGGGAGACTTTGGGTTGGGCACAACACTATTTTTCCAATGACATGGTTGGGTTCCCAAGCCACAAAAAAAGTAAGGCTATCTATGAGGGCATGACAGCTACAGAGTGCGAAGGTGTGCCAGGGAATGCTACGAAGTACTAATACATGCTAGGCAGTTCTAAGGCACGCTAAGCATGTCAAGACAAGCCAAGTGCTAAGGCATGTTAAGATGTGCCAGGTGCCAAAGTGTGGTGCCAACACATGTTAGTGAGTGTTAGAGCCAAGTTCTAGGGAAACACAAGGGAGAAGTAGTTTCAGCAATGTCTAGGTATTCTAAGGATGAAGTGACAAGGTATGCTAGGTAGTGTTTTCTTGTCCACAAATGGAGGTATAGTTGCTCTATATATAGTTTTTCGTCCATCAAAATAAGCCAACTTGTGATATAGGTAAGCTAACTTGACATTTTGGAAGCATCCTTAGTTTGACATGAAGAAGATTTTGTGACAAGGTCTTGGAGGGTTGATAAATTTTCTTTTACAACGAATTACATGCCCAAAACAGGTCTTCAATATTTGACATTGACTCTATTAATTTTATGACTTGATGACCAAACCTAATAGCTCACAATGGGAGCTTTAAATAAAATAAATTCCTTAATCATGAAACCCATGATTCAAGCATTACAAAAATAATTTTATTTTCTTCTTTACATCAATAACGTAAAATCACCATTACACATGTCATTATGAAGACCGAACTTAGTTATATTTTTCAACAAGGGCATCACAAGGGAGGGTTAGGTAAAAATGCATGGAAATGAATGAATAAGAGTGTGTTCCAAGGAGTGTTAACAAATTCTAGGTGTCCTAAGGATGAAGTGTGCAAGGAGAAGTTAATAATAGGACTTGTAGGAGGAAACCCTATGGTTGCAATAAGGGGCTAGACAAAGAAGTTTCAAACAAAGGGAGACTTAGGGTTGGGAACAACATTGCTTTTCCAATGCCTTGGTTGGGTTCCCAAGCTGCAAAAAAAGTATGGTTATTTATAAGGGCATGACAATTTTGGAGTGCCAAGGTGTTCTAGGGAATGCTAGGAAGTACTAACATATGTTAAACAGTTCCAAGGCATGTTAGGCATGCCAAGACATGCCAAGTGATAAGGCATGCCAAGATGTACTAAGTGCTAGGGTGTGGGTGAGCACATGCTAGGGAATGTTAGGGATAGGTGTCAAGGAAACACAAGGGAGCACTAGTTTCAAATTGATGGAAATGAAGTGTTAATGAGTTCTAGATGTGATAAGGAGGGAGTGACAAGATATTCTAGATACTTCCAAGGCATCCTAGAGTGATAAGGAAGCATATCAAAGCATGCCAAGTGCCAAGGTGTGCCAATGTGTGCTGAGTGTTAGGGAGTGCCAAGGAAACACAAGGGTGCACTAGGTCAAAATGCATAGAAATGAATGAATAAGAGTGTGTGACAAGGAGTGTTAGTGAGTTCGAGGTGTGCTAAGGAGGGAGTGACATGGTATGCTAGGCAGTGCTAAGTCATGCTAACATGCTAGAGTGGCATGCAACCAAGATGTGTCAGGTGCTAAGGTGTGCCAACATGTGCTAGGAAGTGTTAAGGAGTGCTAGAGAAACATAAGGGAGAAATAGGTGAAAATAATGCACGCAAATGAATGACTAAGAGTTTGTGACAGGGAGTGTCAGTGAGTTCCAGGTGTGCTAAGGAGGGAGTGATAAGGTATGTTAGGCAGTGTTAAGGCATGTTAGAGGTCAAGGAAACATGCCAAGATGTGTCAGGTGCTAGGGTGTGCCAATGCATGTCAAGGAGTGTTATGGAGTGTCAGGGAAACACAAGGGAGCACTAGTTTTAAATGCATGGAAATGAATGAATAAGAGTGTGTGACAAGGAGTGTCAGTGAGTTATAGGTGTGCTAAGGAAGGAGTGACAAGATATGCTAGGTAGTTGAAAAAAACATAAGGGTAGTTGTGAGGGCATAATAGCTAAGGAGTGTCAGGGGGTTCTAAGGAATGAAAAGGCATGATAACACATGCCAGACAATGTGAATGTGAATGCATGTCGAGTGTTGGGGAGTGTCAAGGCTAGGCACAACATTATTTTTTCAATGACTTGGTTGGTTTCCCAAATCACAAAAAGATAAGGCTATCTATAAGGGCATGGCAACAAGGGAACACCAACATGTGCCAGGAAATGCTAAGAAGTGCTAACACATTCTAGACAGTTCCAAGGCATGTTAGGCATTCCAAGTCATGCCAATATGTGCCAAGTGCTAGGGTGTGGCACCAACACATGCTAGGGAGTGTTAGGGAGTGCCAGGAAACACAAGAGAGAAATGGTTTCAATTACATGGAAATGAATGAATAAGAGTGTGTGATAGGGAGTGTTAGCGAGTTCCAAGTGCGCTAAGGAGGTAGTGACAAGGTATGCTAGGCAGTGCCAAGGCATGCTACAATGCTAGGGAAGCATGCCAAGATGTACCAACTTCCAAGGTGTGCCAATGCATGCTAAGGCGTGTTATTGAGTTCTAGGGAACACAAGGGAGCACTAGTTCAAAATGCATGGAAATGAATGAATAAGAGTGTGTGAAAGGGAGTGCAGCGAGTTCCAATTGTGTTAAGGAGGGAGTTACATGGTATGCTAGGAAGTGATAAGGCATGATAGAGTGCGAGGGTAGCATCCAACCAAGATGTGGTAGGTGCTAAGGTGTGCCAATGTGTGCTAGGAAGTGTTACAAAGTGCCATGGAAACACAAGGGACCACTAGGTCAAAATAAGGAATGAATAAGATTTTGTGATAGGAATTGTCAGTGAGTTCTAGGTGTGTCGAGGGAGTGACAAGATATTCTTTACAGTGCTAAGGCATGCTAGAGGCCAAGGAACCGATATGCCAAGATGTACCAAGTGATAGGGTGTGCCAATGCATGCTAGGGAGTGTTAGGGAGTTCCACATAAATACAAGGGAGTGTTAGTTTCAAATGCATGGAAATGAATGAATAAGAGTATATGATAGAGAGTGTCAGTGAGTTCTAGATGTGTTAAGGAGTGAGTGACAAGGTATACTAGGTAGTTCCAAGGAATGCTAGAGTGCCAGGGTGACATGCCAAGATGTGCCAAGTATCAGGAAGTGTTAGGGAGTGCCATGGAAACACAAGGAAGAACTAGCTCAAAATGCATGGAAATGAATGAATAAGAGTTTGTGATATGAAGTGTCGTGAGTTTTAGGTGTGTTAAGGAGGGAGTGACAAGGTTATATGCTAGGAAGTTCTAAGGAATGTTAGATTTCTAGGGCATGTTAGGGAGTGTTAGGGAGTGCTAGGGAGTGCCAAAGCATGCCAAGGAATGTAGGGGGTGCTAACATGTGCCACATAGTGCCAATGGATTATTAGATGTGCCAGGTGATATGACATGTCAAGATGTAAAATATGTTACTGAGTTGATTTATAGCCATAGTTGGACATGAGCCTTGACATGGTAACTTGTAACTCATTAAGTTCGATAAGTTGAAATTATACATGAGTAGCCTAAGATAAGTTATAGTCAGTTCTTAGGTGAACAAGGCATAGTCTAGTTGTAGTAATTGTAACTTGGTCAAGTTGTTGTAGTCGAGACAAGGCTTGGGTGGGTTCTCAAGTCCCAAAAAAAGTAAAGGTAGTTGTGAGGGCATTATAGATAAGGAGTGCAAAGGAATGAAAAGGCATGCTAATACATGTCGAACACTGCCAATGCATGTTGAGGAACGTTAGGGAGTGTTAGGGAATCACAAGGGAGAAATAGGTAAAAATACATGGAAATGAACAAATAAGTGTGTGTGCCAAGGAGTGTCAATGAATTCAAGGCGTCTCAAGGACAATGTGTGTTAGGAGACGGTAGAAATAGGAATTATAGGAGGCAAGCCTATGGTTATAATTATAAGGGGTTGGTCAAAGAAGTTTCAGATAAAGGGATACTTTGGGTTAGGCACAACATTGTTTTGCTAATGACTTGGTTAGGTTCCCAACTCGCAAAAATAGTAAAGTTATCTATGAGGGCATGGAAATTAGGGAATTCCAAGGTGTGCTAGGGAATGCCAGGAAGTACTAACACATGCTAGACAACTCCAAGGCATGTTAGGCATGCTAAGAGAAGCCAACTACTAAGGCATGCCAAGATGTGCCAGGTGCTAGGGTGGGCGTGAATGCATACTAGGGAGTGTTAACGTCAAGTGCCTAGGAAACACAAGGGAACACTAGTTTCAAATGCATGGAAATGAAGTGTTGGCAAGTTATAGGTATGCTAAGGATGGATTGACAAGGTATGCTATGTAGTGCTAAGGCATGCTAGAGTGTTAGGGAAGCATACCAAGATGTGTCAAGTGCCAAGGTGTGCCAATGCGTGCTAAGGAGTGTTAGGGAATGGCAGGGAAACATAAGGGAGCACTAGGTCAAAATTCATGGAAATGAATGAATAAGAGTGTGTGACAGGGAGTGTCAGCGAGTTCCAAGTGTGCTAAGGAGAGAGTGACATGGTATGCTAGGTTGCGCTAAGTCATGTTAGATTTTTAGGGTGACATTTAGCCAAGATGTACCAAGTGTCATAATGTGTCAACATGATCCAGACTTAAACAAGAACGCAACAAATTATAGAGATAACCATATACACAAAGATGCAGTGGATATAATACTTCATTTCATTAATGGAAAATACTGAAATATGCTTACAACCAGAAATGGAAATAAACCAGCTAGGGCGATGGCAGCTTATCTTTGAGAAGAGATGTGTGGCTACATGCCTCTAAA